>CM068369.1:269698687-269908687 GCA_034769895.1 Magicicada septendecula | reverse complement strand
GGATAACGGAGGTATTTCAAGCCTCTGCTTATACCATCCCCGGCTACCCATCCAGCTGGAGATCTGTTGTTCTAAATGTACGGAAAACGCACCACCCCGAATACACGTCAGATGCCCTCGGGGGTTACTTGGCAATCACTCATAAGCATTTCATGAATCCCGACTGCACCGCCCACCACCATACTGAGCATCTCTGATTCCTGTGTGGAGCAAGTCACGCAACTCCGTACGGAGGCGGGTTGCCTACGCTAGGTTCGTTAATGCAGCGTCTGCCACCAGGAAGTCAGACAGACAGTTTCAGCTAGTGCTGCCTCGGCTGATCTGTTGCACAAGGCATGGGAAACCGCGAGATGTGCAAGTGCTACCTTGCAGGAGCCATTCGTTTGGGCGCGGCACCTCACCGCTCCGGCTGACACTACCCGGCGGGCGTGCCTCCCACACATGTACTGCTCTAAGCTCCTGCGGGTGAATCGTCAAGTGAACCACGGAGCCGCGCCACCGGCTTGGAGAATGGCTGGAGCATTCAAGAACGTGCATAAGGGAGCCGCACTATAACCTGTTTGATCCTGGTCTTGTCCCGGACAACGCAAACAAACCACGGCGCAAGACGCCCCGTGCATCTTCTGTCTGTCTCAGTTTTCGCTACCGAGCTCGCATGTTTTCCTTCAGATAATGAGACCTTAATCAAAGTGACTTTGTAATGAACACACAATTATATGAAAAATTTGTATATTTTTGTTGCTAAACATAATGAAAGAAGCGGTAACAAGTAGCAAGTGCGTAAAGTCATTTAAATTTTAATTCTGAAACTCATATTTTTAATGATATGTTGTTCAAACACTACTATTAAGTAATATAAACTAGTATATTGTCAAGATAGAGAGAAAAATTGTAACTCCCTTATGAAGTAATTAGGGTAATTAATAAAGTAATTTCATTCAGATGTTTTGACAATGTGATTAATATACTTAGCACACGAAGGGCAAAGTCGTAAATGCAGCACTACTACAACTGCATATTGGTGAACACTAGTGACCCAACGACAACGTAATCTCTTTACCGGATGTCACTCTCACCTAGCGCAAAGCATAGATTAATGTAATACGCATTTAGCTCAAAAACTAAAATTGAGCGGGATTTTCAAGAATGGCGTGCAGGTATATCACTGTAATGCCACTGGCTCTGCTAGCGGCTCCTTCTTATTTTTTCCACGCTTCATAGCTCCTAAATCTCAATTGCAGCAAAACAACAAACTGCATTCTACGCATCTTATAGTGTCAGTGTACATCCGACAGTACTGTCGGGTCTCAATAATCGCTGAGGGAATAACACCTGCATGCTTCGTCGTGCCTCATTGAAGCGGGAGCAATGGAAAAACATATATTCCACATCTTCAATCACATATGACAGTGTAAGCAACTTGAATTCTGCTTATTTCCGAATAAGCTCTAAGGCATCCGTGCCCTAAGAAAAGCTGTCGGAATTAAAAGGTAATTTCTCCATAGGATCTGTTTGCTTACTCGAGTTGTCCCAGTCTATTTTCCATGTTTCCTCTCCTGAATAAACACGGCAGTACTACGTGTCTGTGTTGTCTAAAGCCGTTTCGTATACCCTTTGCTGCTCTGCTGCCAAAATACGTGTGCGTATGTGTGCTTTCGTGCGCGCGCGCGTGTTGCGTGTGTCTTGTGAATTTACAGATTTATTTATAATTTAGAGGTCAACATATTATACAGGTAAAAATACCGTATGGAATCTCGTGGGTCCACACGTAAATGATGCATGCAAGCATATTCTCTAAATTCTTAGCCACAACACTTCATGCCTGAAGCGTCATGATTAATAAGGGATAATATAGTCTTTGTCAGCTGTTTACCTCCACACAATGCGATGTTGAGATGTTGATCCGTGCATACACCTATGCCGGATTCCTAATTTGACTTTTTATTTAATACAGCCATCCACTTGGTGGCCGACCTTTTTACCTTTAACCAACGACCTGTCCTTTTTAGTTTTTTAGTACATCTTCTCATCTCGACGATAACCGTTGATTTATGTTTAACTCCTCTAAGGCGGAGATAAGTGTTTGACAGACTAAGCAAGACAGAATCGTCGATAGCGTTACATTTCCAAAGCATAGATATTCGTGTTATCACTTGCTAAAAGCGTTCATGTATCTGCTGCGTATAGGGGTACAAAGAGTGCCCCTAAAACCTGACATAAACGGAATTCCAGTTGTTCGTAACACGTTCCGCTGAGGTCAGCTGTTCCTTTACTGAGGTGTGCTACTGTAAGTAAAAAATTGGAACATTGGACATACATGTACATCAAACAAATTAAAATGCCTGTTGTACTCGCTTATTTATTAACATGTGTACAGTTATATGCACGAAAATATTTCACTCGAAGAAAAAAATACTTGTTTTATTTTTTTCAATAGTCAGGCACGGTTTTATAAGCACATTTATAATCCTGGTTGCCAAAAACACTTTCCAAAAACACCTTGGCCTGAGGAATTACAGCAGGATATTCAAATCATTCCGTTGTAGAGCAAATTTAATGCAGTTCTTTGACAGAATCTTGAATTTTTATAATTTTTACTTCTTCAATCCGTCACTTATCTTTCGTTGTGCTCTTCCTGCCCTTTTTTCTAGTTTCTCTCAAATTCGCAACTAAGATATCTATGCCCAATATGTCTGGTTCGGTTTGCTCGTCACGTTTACGGTAATACACTTGACTTTGCATTTCCTCTCTCTTAAAATAATAAAATAGGTTGAGAAAAATTCTGCATAATAAGTAGGATTACAAAATGATGCAATACAATTTTTCTAAACGTGATTCCATTTCTTTGTTATGCAGATTCCGTTTAATAGAGAACACCTGACGTGTTTATTTAGCCTTAAAATTCCGGGAAACATTTCTATTTAAAACAAATTTCCGTTTAATAGAGGGTCGGCGCTTGAGACATATTTTGTTGCATTTGTTTCTCAAATTATGATGTTATTATTTTTCTACATTCTCAGCAAACATATTATGGCTCTTTCTGCCACATAAATACTGAACATCCTCCCTTATTTATGTCCCAACTTGTTACTTTTATATGTCTAGTCAGTTTATAACGATAGATAAACATAGTTTTGCCCAAAGCGTTTAACGATCGGTTGACAATGCCATCTCGGGACCCTGCGATATACAAGAATTGGCAACGTACAGAACTCTAGACAGTTATGTACAAGTTATTCAATACTTTTCTTCAGAAGTATGTGATTTACTTTCGAGAATACATCACCGTATAAACAAAGTACGCAAGAATCACGTAGCTGAGGACCAGGAGAGAAGTCTATTCGAGGGACCACGACGGTCGCTGGTCGAGAAGACACCGTTCCCACTACAAACTGCAAAGACTTCATAACACAACGGAAATATAAAACCTACGCCAGGACACCTAATAGCATTATTGTACAACTTCAGATTACTTAAACTTCTGTAAGCCAACACATTTATATCTACAGTTTTAAATTATTTTTGCACTTGTGTTGTATTATGTAGCTTCCTTGGCAGCGCAAAAACATGTATTGACAACAGACATCGGGCATTGAATTTATCGGGCATTGTAAATTCACTTTATCTGGGAAGAGCGTGGGCGTGTGCGTGAGTGTAATATGGTTTGATATGCAGAATATTCCTACAGGTAGAGAGAAAGTAAAGATTTCATTCGAAAAATATTCAGTTACTAACATCAAGATAACTTTCTCAACTTATATGTACACTCTAAATTTATATAAAACATTTAATTGTATTTATATATAAGAGTAACCTTTTACTCTTATTTACAGTAAGAAAACCTGCCAAAATAAGAAGTAATAATAAGAATAACAAAATAATAATATCGCCAAATAATAGACTTTCTTTTTAATGAAATGTACTACTTTCCGTAATATCAATTTAATATGTAACAACTTTTTGTAAAACGCCAAAATAAGCAAAAGACCACATCAGTGGTTCCTATGGTAACGAATTTTAATTTAGTGAATGATTTTCAAAGTGAAGCAGGCGGGATCTCGATTCGCCTGTGATGTATACAGACGTCAGTTTGTTCAAAAAAAAGTAAAATTTTATTTCTATAAATAAAATATATTAATAATAAATATTTTTTATTTTTCACATGAAAGTACTTTTTATATAATTTGTTTTACATTAATAAGTGAACACAAACTCTCACTGCCGGAGTGGTCATAGTTGTCACACATGATTATACCGCGCTCTTAGGCCTTGATCTATATTAATATTTGTTTAAACGCCAGACGTTACTGCCGCTTCCCCCACGGCGGCTACATCAATGGTGTGGAAACAAGGTACGAGCCTCCTATATTAATATGTCAATATATCACTAACATTTGTATCAATATATATATATATATATATATATATATATATATATATTGCAACGATACGTTTAGCATAAGTATATGTATCAACCCCTGACTGAGGTATGATAACGTGCTTTCGTATATAAGTATGAAATATGTAAGATGTACATAATAAAAATGATATAATAAATATACTTTAGGTATAAGAAATAATATAATAAATATAAGTAGTATTTCTTTTTAAATAAATCAAATATTGTAAGTAAGCATGTATATGGAAATATATGGCTTAGTTGGTTTTTAAATGTAACGAAGGGGAGCAACTGACACGCGCTAACTCGCAGAGGTGACGTCAGAACGACATGCGGTCGCCTGTTTATCAGTTTGCGTGTGTGTGTATGTGTACATGTGTAAATAACAGACAGGTTAAATTATGCAAACGAGGGTGGAAGATTTCACACAGTTTTTTAAGTACTGTACGTGAACCATAAGTCACATGAATCAGCGACAGATGTAAAAACATAGCTGACGCCTGGCGCTTCAATTTGGCGTTAAGTGGTCATTAATCGTGGGAACGGTTCGGTCACCGTGTGAAATTTTGCCATCACTGCCATAATTTACACAGCGTAACATTCAAAATTTGCATAAATAAGGTTTAATATTATACCGAACGATTGGTGTGATAATATTTATAAAGAGTGTGCGCTTCATAGAAAGACGCGTAGGTTGAAACTAACGATTAAACCGACGCGCCGGCCTGTTCAATGTTGTCAGAACAGTTTCCAACAGGAATTCCAACGAGGCAGCAGTATAAAATCCCAGCGAGCGACACACTCTTTCTCAGATCAAGTTTATTTAGAACGAGGAATCCATGCATCTCGACACCGTAAATTTTACAAAGTTTTAGTAATGTTTTAAAGGGTAGTATATAAACTGAAATGCGATGAAACCGGCAGTACGTCGGTGCAGTTATTAAAGAACTCGAGTGATTTGAAACAGACTATATAAATGAATCTACGAGAGTTGTAACTACATAGAACTTCTAGACAGCTACGAGAGACAAGAAAGAAGAGGACGAGGAACTAGACAAGAAGACGAGAGGACGCAGGGACAGCACATGCAGCTACATCCAGCCGTATATCATCACGACTAGAGGTCCACGTCAGAACTCAGCATCCAGGAGACGAAGCGAGGAATTCAACGACGCAGAGACAGCAGATCTGATACCGAAGAGGATCAACAAACTCGAGAATCCAGATGACGGTAACAACAAAGTTAAATGGGTGCAAAAAATGCAGGTGAATTCGAACATTTATTTAATATTATAAATGACCCTGAGGTCTATCGCCAAAAGCTCTAGTTTCCATATTCAAGTTTACAAGAACGTTAATATATTTTTAGATTTGAATAATGAATAAATAATTGTTCAAAATATAATTGAGTATAAATGTAGTAGTCTCTTAAATAAATGGTCAAACAAGAACCATATTATTTTATTATATTTTGTAATTGATTAAAGAGTAATTTTAAATATGAGAATTACATAATTAGAAGATTGTTAATTATTTGAGACATTAAAAATATAATCAATTAACGTAATAAACGTTCTCTATTAACATTTTTAATAAATATTTTAATTAATTGAAAGAAAGTTTTATTTAAGTGGTATATAGTGAAAACCACGCTTGTAAAGACAAGATCAATATTTAAATGTTATACGTATTAATCACGTTCCTATAATATTTATATGTGTTATATGTATATGTCTGTGTACTATTTCAGGTCATATATAATTTGTGTATGTGTATACTATGTCCTAGAAATTTAAGAAATTAGAGTTAAACACATTATGAGTACATTATATTCAGATTGAATATAAGGGTTCATATAATAAGTAACCCGCATTAAACATTTAAATAACATGAGAATTTGAATTTAATTTTTGAATAAATCAATACTTTTCTTTAAACAGCCGTACTAATTTCACAACCAGTACTAAATCCTCTGTACTCTTTGCTGGTAAATTAAAACTTATAACGTTATTCACGTGCTTATCCACACTCAACCAACGACCAAAGCCTGCGGCCCAGCCGGGGAACATCAAGGTAAATACTACTGAAGAAGAGTATACCTCCGAGACGTGGGTAAGTGCGCGCATATGAGTAAGAGCGTATGTGTAAAAGTAAGTGTATAAAAATAACGTTGTAATATATATATATATATATAAAGGAATATACAATTATACTACTTGCAGAAGAAACAAATTCAATAACATCACAAATTATATAATTACTGCAAGAAACATCGAGTTACTTATATAGAAAATTATATATATTGTGTAACATTACATTTGGAACAACATAATATCTTACCTGATTTAATGAAAACTTTGGTTAAGAAGCTAACAAGAAGAACAATATCTTCAAAGATGATAGTGAAGAAGAACGACTAACAATTTCAGACTGACTAGTAAGACAACTGACCGTACCCAAATTAATGATTTAGGCTAAGTGATGCAGATATCTTCAAACCCCAAATATGACATGAATTTTCAGTATTGACCAAACAAAGAATTGTAAAGACAAACAGTTTATGAACCAGGACTATAAAGAAACAAATGGTTTCAGTTGATGTATCTTTAAATCCAGACAATCAAAATACAAAGTGAGGGATAATAGACCCAAACATACAATATTATGTAAGAAAAATATTAGTAAATAATTAAGTTAATTGATGTAACAAAAATATAAATACACCTGGTTATAGATACAAGAACCATACAAAAAATTGTCACATATAGAGTTCATAGGGTTGTCCAGTAAACAACAAATTATAACATGGTCACAATAACATTTATAACGAGAGTAAAACCCAGATAAACAATAACTGTAACAAGATTATTAGAACTGTGTGGTGAGGTAGAGCAACAGTGTTCACTTTATTGTAATTTTTGTAAGTCAGACATCAGTAAGTATACAGATGTTGAAACCAATATAAATAGTAAATATGACATAGACGGTGTCAGAATAATTAGTAAATTAGCTGACAAAGGACTAACTAATTAGTATAGAATTTGTTTTGTAAAATGTGAATGTTTTATGTTTTAGCACAGGGTTATATCATAGTATTTGTGTTGTGTTTTTTATATGTAACTGATGATACAGTTAGTTTAAAGGAATGTCAATTTATTGATATTAATTCCATTTTTTTATGTTGTGTTAACAAATATAATAATAGAACTGATGTTAAACCATGGTAAATTAATTGACCAAGCAGAATGGACTATATAAAGATGTTTTGTTAAGTGACAAACACTTATACTGTCTGAGTAGAAAACAATTATTTGTGCAAGGATTTGGTATAATCATAGCCATGTAGGCATGAATTTAACTATTAGAATAATATATATTTTGTGTTGTTAAAATAACGTTATATGTTAAACCATTTTGATGAGTGTTAAAAATTAATTTAATTGTTAAAGATGTTAAAACATGGTGATGAAGGTAATACTATTACATAGGTCAGGTGAAACCAACTTTAGTAAATTTTGAACAATTATGTTAGAAATTTTGTAAAGCAAATGTGAAAGGGTTGATGTATTTATAGGTAATAATGTATACAAGGAATATAGAAACAAAATAACACATATCAGTTATTTAAGAAAATTCCAATAAACAAAAGTGTAACATCCATAGTTCTTAAGCAAAAATAGGCATGTTTGGTGTCTAAATATAACACATGTGAAGATCAAAATAATGCTGATAATGGTTTTAAACTCCCATTCAGTATAGAAAAGTTATGTTAAATTAAAGATTTTGAACGAAATTTAGATTCTGAAATAATAAAAGTATATGACAATGTAGATCCGGATTAGCCAACCAGGTTCCAAGTTTACCCATAGCAACCAGAAATTTCGGATAAATAAAATGGGACTTCTTTGACAACGATCTTAGCAGATAGACGCGTTCTTAAATCGTCTTACATTATATGTTATAAAGTGTGAAAAAACAATACAACTAGATAAATACAGTTAGAGGTACACTACATGAACTTTTTGCAACAACAGAAGACTACCCATTAGATGGATGAGAAGAAATAATAACCAGGAAGAAGATTTGAAGTGGACGAGGGACGAGAAGAAGATCTGACGTGTACGTGGGACCTATTTACAACCAAGAAGAGTACAAGAAGAGGATTTGGTGATCTGACATCTCATTATATCGTACTTCAACACACACCTTTGTATACACGTATTTTAAGTAATAATCAATTTATCTACAGACACCATATAACACAAACACTAAAAACAATCACTAATAACACCATATAAGACTAACACCTTTTTAAACACAACGAAACTATTAATTTACACAATAACTATCAAAGCCTGATTTGAACATAACCTTTTTTAAAACTGGTAACCACTATACGATTTCTGTGTGCACCTATCACTCTAACGTTGTAATATCCCATAATTGTAAACTTGTATTTTGATTAATAGTGTAATATTTTGTTTAATTTATAACCCCCGAACCATATACGCCCTGAGATAATCTTTATTTTTATTTAAAAACATTAATAAAAAGCATGGTTTTGGTCTCAAGAAATACTGAACGTTTGGCTACTACTGCTGCCAACTGGTAAAGAGAAGATTTATAATTTGTACTACAATTGCGATTATTCTGTTTAAAATTATTAAACCATTAACCAGTGTTGTTTTCGAATAAAAGATTCCACCAGGATATATGTTTGATAGTAACTGTGTGTCGTTATTATTGCCGTTACATTTAGTAAATAGAATTCACAGGTTGTAGCTGACCCGATAGTTGGCATCGGTGAGTGACGTCACGGAAAAGAAGCAGCGTAGTGGGAGTAAGCGGAAATTTACAAAATTATTCGCCGTTCAACATAACACACTCACAATTACACATCGACGACTCCAGTGCGAGTTTGTCGATACATTATTTATATATATTACAAGTTCACACTTCCTACGGGTGGTGTAATACAAGTGCACACGAATAAATACAAGTAACCCGTCCACAATAACATTGTACGTAACGAAATATTCTCTGGTTACAAATAGACGAACCCGAGGTGAGGTTACATCTCAATCATAAGTAACCCGATAACGAACCTCCTTTTATTAACGTAACAGAATTGGCGCACCAACGTGTGGGGCGTGTTATTTAATATAAATTAAATTATAATTATAAGAAAAAATAGACAAAATGAGGAAGCGAGAGACATCGCGAAAACGAGCGGCCGAAGCCGAGAAAGTGGACGAATTAGATATGGAAGACAAAGAAGGGACACCGGTCGAGGAAGTAGAAGTAATAATAAGAGAGGACCAAGGAAATAGACAAGAACCGGACAAAGTCACAGAGAGCGTTGACCTGAAGAGCCTTATGGAATATTTAAAACAGAGTAATAAGAACCTAATGGACGAAATGAAGGACAATAAACAGTCTATGGAAGAAAAGATGGAGGAATTAAAAAAGAACAGTAAACAGTCCATAGAGAACAGCAATAAGAAGTTAGAAAAATTGAAGGAGGAATTAAAACAGGACAATAAACAATCTACGGAGGAGTTGAGCCGAAAATTGGGGGAGACTAATAAGAAAATTGAAGAGAAAATGGGAGAATTGAAAGAGAATAGTAAGAAAATGGAGGAGAAAATAGACGAAAATAATAGAGCATTGAGGGAAGAATTGAAGGGAAATTACCAGGAAACCATGAAAAAATTGGATGAACACAAAGAGTCATTAAAGGAAGATTGGAGTAACAAGATGGAAATTAATAACCGGCAATTGCAGGAAGAATGGGACAAGAAGCTGGAAGAACCGGTGACTGAGATTAAAAGGGTAGAATCCGAAACCAAGGAAAAGTGTGAGCGGATGAATCAAGAGATACTGAGCGTCCGGGAAGAAACGAATGGACGAGTCGAAAACATAAGAACCAACCAAGCAATGATGGGAGAAAGGTTAGAAGGTATGAGTACTAGTCTCAATCGTGTGCAAGACCAAACAACTGCACATAGAGATGAAATTAATTCATTAAAAAACAGACAGTGTACCAGCGCCCATACAACATGCGAGGAAAATCGAGAGGTGATAGATTTTCAAAACTATAGGAGAAACCCCATGCTATTCTTAGAACGAGTCGAAGAGAAGATCGCCAAAACCGGAGAAGACAGATGGTTTGTGATAAGGAGCATGTTGGACGAGATGTTCCGAAAAGTATATGACAACTGGTGGACGGCGATGCGGCCGAGTATACAGAACTTCCAGGAATTTAAGAAACAGTTCAAATCCAAATATTGGTCCGATGCCACACAACACATGATAAGAAGTGACATAGGATTGGGCAGATATGACCTGCACGGCAAGCAAACTCCAACCGCATATTTCCTTGGCAAAATAAATATAGCCAGACATTTAGAGCCTGCAATCCCTACGGAATGTTTAGTGCGGCTATTGGCCTACCACTATGGTGGCGAAATTACAAGAGGCCGGATAAATGGACGCATACAAACCATCGAGGAGATGTCAACCTTATTGGCAGAGATGGAACAGGAGAAGAACTTCCTACAATATAGACGAAGGAACGATGAGATAAATAGAAATAATGGTCGCCGCGACGCCCCATACGAAAACAACGGGCAACGACCAAACAATAATAGTTATAACAACAACGGTAACCACTATCAGCGCGGTTACCAAAACCAGAATAACACCAATAACTATCCACGCAATAACGCAAATAATAATAACAATAACAACAACCACTATTACCGTAGCCCCCCTACAAATAATAACAACAATGGATACCAGCGTGCCAATGACAGAGACCACCAGTACCAGAACAACCGGGGTTATAACAACAACTATGATAATCGATACAGGCACAATAATAACGGCGATAATAACAGTCAAAATCAAACATATAGAAGACAAGTGAATTATGTAAGTGTTGACGATAGGGATGTGGGAAGACGTTGGTACCAGGGACGAGCAAACTATAATGGAAATCGTGGAAGAAGTTTCCCGGAGGAGAGTAACCAGCACTACCGCGATGAACATCGGCGAAGCAGAAGCTGCGACGACAACAGAAATAACCGAAATTCAGTGACGTTCAATAATAACGCCATTGAGGTACAAGAGGCGCAGAACAGAGACAGACCCAATCAATCAGACAACAGGACTGAGGAGATCAGCCCTGATTTAAACGAACTGCGGCAGTGAAAATCCACCAGGTCCCATCACTGAACCGGCAATTTGGGTACTTACTAGGACGAGACAAATTGACTGACGATACATTGACAATAGTGCACCATCATTTCCTAAAGAATGTTAGAGAAGAGCTACTGAACGAAGACTCGATAACACAAAATAATTCAAATAATGAGATTGTTTATATCATCGCCCAAGTGAATGGACTGGAGACAAGATGTATGATAGATACGGGCGCAAACGTGTCGTTAATTGACAACAATGAATACCTCAAAATTCAAAAATATAGTAAGGCCATCTTACCAACTTTACCAATTCAAAATATAATTTTAATCGGAGCCACTGGAAGGCAAAACAAGTCAATAAGAAAACAGGTATCATTAACAGTGACCAGCAGAAATGTAGCTATACCTATGATTTTTCTAATAGCTAGTAATCTACCATTTAATCTACTAATAGGCTGTGATATTTTGAGAAAATACTCAGCAATAATTGACATGAGACAAGCCATAGTGTCATTAAAGGTGGATAATACAGAATGGACAGCAAAATTGGTAGAAAACAAAAATGTACCTTCATGCAATAGTATAAGAAAATTCAATAATAGTCAAGATGAGTCATGGAATGTAAGAAGGGAATACTTTGGGTGTGAAGATAGTTTATGGTTGGAAAAATTAGAAGAGATCCGACAATTTCGGTCAGAACAAAATGAATGCAATTTAACCACACAACAAATAGAGAAGTTAATTTCAATATATAATAAATACCGCTATGTTTTTCTGATGTACCTGGCAAGGTAAAGGATTATCAATTTACATTACAATTCAAGGAGCCTGTCAATTTTAATAAAAAATCATATCCCGTTGCTTATGCATTAAAGGAAGCAGTGAGGACTGAACTAGACAAAATGATAGCAGAAGACATTATTGAATATAGCTGTTCCCCATATACCAGTCCGTTAATAGCAGTTCCAAAGAAAGATGGCAAAGTACGACTCTGCTTAGATGCTAGAGAGATTAATAAAATAATAGTTAATGACAGAACATCTCCTGGAGAGATTGAGGAGATACTGAAAAAGTTCAATGGCATACAATTTATGAGCACCTGGGATACGGTTTGTGGGTATTGGCAGGTGGAGCTACACCCAGATAGTCGAAAGCACGTCGCCTTTATTTTCGAAGGAAGGAACTATCAGTTCAAGAGACTACCGTTTGCACTGGTAAACTCAGTAGCTGTATTCGTAAGATGTATGGACCAGGTGTTGGGTCCAGATACTATTCCATATACCACAGTCTATGTTGATGACTTGTTGATTACGTCAGTGAATTGGGAAGACCATTGTGACAGAGTAGGACAAGTATTACAAAAACTATCAGACAATAACGTTACACTAAAACTTCAAAAATCTAAGCTTATCTCCAGTGAAGTCCAATTCCTGGGTTTTAACCTGACAAGACAAGGAATAACGCCATCCAATGAAAAAATTGAAGCTATCCAGAAGTTCCCAAGTCCTAAAAATAAAAAGCAACTTCAATCATTTCTGGGACTTTGCAATTATTATAGGAAGTTTCAGAGAAATTATTCTGAAATGACAGCAAAGTTTTCTCCACAATTATCCTCTAAGAACAAATGGTCCTGGGGACAGGAACAAGACAATTTACTCCAAACGATCAAGCACAATTTCCTAAGTTCAGTTGTATTAAAACATCCTAATTTCAATCAACCTTTCTTCATGAACTGTGATGCCAGTGATATAAGTTTAGGATCTGTATTATATCAAGAAGATAGTGAGGGAGAACATCAGGTGGTGAGTTTTGCAAGCAGAATACTTAATGGATGTGAACGCAATTATAGTGTAACAGAAAAGGAGTTATTAAGCGTTGTATTCGCTTGTGGGAAATTCAGAACCTACATTCTTGGATACCCGATAACTGTGAGGAGCGATCATAAGTCAATATCTTTCCTAAAAAATTGCAAGATCAACCATGGGAGATTGACAAGGTGGATACTCGCACTACAGGAGTACCATATAAATTGGGAGTATGTTCCAGGAAAACAGAATATTGCTGCAGATATATTGTCCCGGATTAACATAGAACAACAAACTTTTGAAGGGGAAAAAGAAACAATCATCAAGGTATACACTATAATAAAAAACAAGTCAGATTTGGAAAACATCATGAAATCCATTGCACGACAACAAACCGAGGATACCAAAATCAACAATTTTAGACAAAGACTGATACAACAGGATGAAAAAATCACTGCATATTACTGTCTACATGAAGACATATTATTTTACAAACCAGATAATAACCAAGGCTCATGGAAGGTGGTGACACCTAAAGCTTTAGGAACAGAATTAATATTGGACTACCATAGCCGATATGGGCATATGGGTGCGTTAAAAGTAATGAAGGCACTTGAGGAACACACTTACATTAAGAATATCAACAGAAGAGTTAGAGAATGCATTCGACAGTGTCACATCTGTCAATTGGCAAAATGCAATAATGAAAAAACAGAAGGAATTATGCAACCTATTACATCAACTGGTAAATTAGAGAGAGTATTTTTAGATGTGTGTGGTCCGTTACCTCGTAGTGGAGGGAGAAAACAGTATAAATTTATTATAATCATGTTCGACCATTACTCCAAGTTTACAAAACTATACCCCATTAATCGGGCAACTACAAAAAAGATTTTGCAAATAGTGATCCAACAATACATACCAGAGTTAGGAGCTCCACGATCAATTATTACCGATCACGGAACTCAGTTTCGAGGAAGGGTATGGAAGGAGACTTTGTTAGACTTAGGTGTCAAGACATATAAAACATCTGTCTATCACCCAAATAGCAACCCGGCGGAAAGAGTACTGAGGGAGGTCGGCCGTATACTCAGGACATATTGTTTTGATAAACACCAGAAGTGGAGTGACTACATTATACAAACTGAGAGCTTTATCAACTTAGCTTACCATGAAGCAATACAAGATACTCCATATACCATATTGCATGAAAGATTACCACCCCGAGAAATTAGTGAAATAATCAATTTTCCAAACAACCCAGCTTACCAGTTCGACAACGTGAGATTCCACAGCAAACTGAACGAACAAGTGGAGAAAAGAAGGAAAAAATACAAAATAATTCAGCAGAAAGTGATCCAGTACAAGATTGGAGACAAGGTATTGTTAAAAAAACCGCGAATTGCCAAGTTCTAAGGAAGGAATAGCAAAAAAGCTATTATTACTGTATAATGGACCATATGTTGTTATAAAAAACAATAACAATAATACTTATATCATTAGTGATGTGGAAACAAAAAAGATTAAGGGAACATACAACCAAGTTTCCTTAAAAATGTATTATGAACCTAATAAACAAAGTTGAAAAAACCACAAAATTCTAAAAATATAGTAAGAACAACTTACAACTAATTATTTATGAGAATTAATTTAGAAGTGAAGAATTTATTATTATAAAACCTCAAAACTCAAAGAACATAGTAAGCTCATCTAACCAACTTTGATAATCCAAAATATAACTTTAAATTAAGCCAAATAAACAAATTTGAATATATCAGAATTCAAATGAAAAGAAAGGACCAATTACAGTACAGTTTGATAATGTTATGATGAATCAAGCAGATAAACAACTGGGATTAAATTTCCAAATTCTAAACAAAATAAGCACCTCTTATTAAACACAGTTATGAACTTATTATTGGAATATAAAAGAAAGATGCAACATCCATAAATTAGAAGAAACTATAGTGATATAAAATGAATAAGAAAGGACAAATGCAGACAGTCGACGATGAAAATGAGACAAGACTAGAAACGAATTTATTGCAAATAACCTATCATGATTGTGAGAGAATCAACAACAACTGAAGATGCAAATACTTGTTATGTTTTAATTTAAATGAAGATAGTGAATGAAAAATGAAGATTAAGCAGTACTGATAAAGAAGGAAGGAAGTAGTACTAATTGAAAATAAAAAATGTTATTAATACCGCCACAAGAAAATAAACATCTGAAAGAATCAATGGAAAGAAATATTTAGATCTGAGAAGTTAGACTGAGTGAACAATCCCAAGAATATATTATATTATTTTTATTTGATTTAGTCGTGAATAGACTAGTGATATTTGAATGTGTTTGACTGACGAGATAGCTCCAGCAATCGATATTATTTATGTATTATGTATTGTAAGGACAGCGGGGTATTAGGTCAAGAGAGCCCCCCGACTGATTCCAGAATATATGGTGATTAATTCGTTAGGGAAGTAACATGTTCCAGGGATAGAACACTTATAATTAAAGACAAGTATACCAGATCATAATAAGAATAACAAATGACAATGTGAAAATTAAGATAATTGATAATTTCAACAAAAACAATATTTTATTAAAATGATCAAATTTGGTGGCAGGGTAATATGTAACATTACATTTGGAACAACATAATATCTTACCTGATTTAATGAAAACTTTGGTTAAGAAGCTAACAAGAAGAACAATATCTTCAAAGATGATAGTGAAGAAGAACGACTAACAATTTCAGACTGACTAGTAAGACAACTGACCGTACCCAAATTAATGATTTAGGCTAAGTGATGCAGATATCTTCAAACCCCAACTATGACATGAATTTTCAGTATTGACCAAACAAAGAATTGTAAAGACAAACAGTTTATGAACCAGGACTATAAAGAAACAAATGGTTTCAGTTGATGTATCTTTAAATCCAGACAATCAAAATACAAAGTGAGGGATAATAGACCCAAACATACAATATTATGTAAGAAAAATATTAGTAAATAATTAAGTTAATTGATGTAACAAAAATATAAATACACCTGGTTATAGATACAAGAACCATACAAAAAATTGTCACATATAGAGTTCATAGGGTTGTCCAGTAAACAACAAATTATAACATGGTCACAATAACATTTATAACGAGAGTAAAACCCAGATAAACAATAACTGTAACAAGATTATTAGAACTGTGTGGTGAGGTAGAGCAACAGTGTTCACTTTATTGTAATTTTTGTAAGTCAGACATCAGTAAGTATACAGATGTTGAAACCAATATAAATAGTAAATATGACATAGACAGTGTCAGAATAATTAGTAAATTAGCTGACAAAGGACTAACTAATTAGTATAGAATTTGTTTTGTAAAATGTGAATGTTTTATGTTTTAGCACAGGGTTATATCATAGTATTTGTGTTGTGTTTTTTATATGTAACTGATGATACAGTTAGTTTAAAGGAATGTCAATTTATTGATATTAATTCCATTTTTTTATGTTGTGTTAACAAATATAATAATAGAACTGATGTTAAACCATGGTAAATTAATTGACCAAGCAGAATGGACTATATAAAGATGTTTTGTTAAGTGACAAACACTTATACTGTCTGAGTAGAAAACAATTATTTGTGCAAGGATTTGGTATAATCATAGCCATGTAGGCATGAATTTAACTATTAGAATAATATATATTTTGTGTTGTTAAAATAACGTTATATGTTAAACCATTTTGATGAGTGTTAAAAATTAATTTAATTGTTAAAGATGTTAAAACATGGTGATGAAGGTAATACTATTACATAGGTCAGGTGAAACCAACTTTAGTAAATTTTGAACAATTATGTTAGAAATTTTGTAAAGCAAATGTGAAAGGGTTGATGTATTTATAGGTAATAATGTATACAAGGAATATAGAAACAAAATAACACATATCAGTTATTTAAGAAAATTCCAATAAACAAAAGTGTAACATCCATAGTTCTTAAGCAAAAATAGGCATGTTTGGTGTCTAAATATAACACATGTGAAGATCAAAATAATGCTGATAATGGTTTTAAACTCCCATTCAGTATAGAAAAGTTATGTTAAATTAAAGATTTTGAACGAAATTTAGATTCTGAAATAATAAAAGTATATGACAATGTAGATCCGGATTAGCCAACCAGGTTCCAAGTTTACCCATAGCAACCAGAAATTTCGGATAAATAAAATGGGACTTCTTTGACAACGATCTTAGCAGATAGACGCGTTCTTAAATCGTCTTACATTATATGTTATAAAGTGTGAAAAAACAATACAACTAGATAAATACAGTTAGAGGTACACTACATGAACTTTTTGCAACAACAGAAGACTACCCATTAGATGGATGAGAAGAAATAATAACCAGGAAGAAGATTTGAAGTGGACGAGGGACGAGAAGAAGATCTGACGTGTACGTGGGACCTATTTACAACCAAGAAGAGTACAAGAAGAGGATTTGGTGATCTGACATCTCATTATATCGTACTTCAACACACACCTTTGTATACACGTATTTTAAGTAATAATCAATTTATCTACAGACACCATATAACACAAACACTAAAAACAATCACTAATAACACCATATAAGACTAACACCTTTTTAAACACAACGAAACTATTAATTTACACAATAACTATCAAAGCCTGATTTGAACATAACCTTTTTTAAAACTGGTAACCACTATACGATTTCTGTGTGCACCTATCACTCTAACGTTGTAATATCCCATAATTGTAAACTTGTATTTTGATTAATAGTGTAATATTTTGTTTAATTTATAACCCCCGAACCATATACGCCCTGAGATAATCTTTATTTTTATTTAAAAACATTAATAAAAAGCATGGTTTTGGTCTCAAGAAATACTGAACGTTTGGCTACTACTGCTGCCAACTGGTAAAGAGAAGATTTATAATTTGTACTACAATTGCGATTATTCTGTTTAAAATTATTAAACCATTAACCAGTGTTGTTTTCGAATAAAAGATTCCACCAGGATATATGTTTGATAGTAACTGTGTGTCGTTATTATTGCCGTTACATTTAGTAAATAGAATTCACAGGTTGTAGCTGACCCGATAGTTGGCATCGGTGAGTGACGTCACGGAAAAGAAGCAGCGTAGTGGGAGTAAGCGGCAATTTACAAAATTATTCGCCGTTCAACATAACACATTCACAATTACACATCGACGACTCCAGTGCGAGTTTGTCGATACATTATTTATATATATTACAAGTTCACACTTCCTACGGGTGGTGTAATACAAGTGCACACGAATAAATACAAGTAACCCGTCCACAATAACATTGTACGTAACGAAATATTCTCTGGTTACAAATAGACGAACCCGAGGTGAGGTTACATCTCAATCATAAGTAACCCGATAACGAACCCCCTTTTATTAACGTAACAATTGTAACGTCACAGAACGTTCTATAAAGGAAACCATTTACATAGCAATTATCATAAGAGGAAAGTGAGGTGAACAGTATCAAACCCAAGTAGTCCTAAAAAATTGTGTAATTTTGTATAATAATTTTTACTACTAACATGAAAAACGACCAGACTGTGACCAAGACACAAACCCCATATATATTATTAAAGTGAATAACAGTGAAAAAACCATAAGACACTATAAGAGAGAGAAATAATGTCAGAATCAACCAAAATAAAGTCATTAATTATTAAGTTTTATAACTCTGAATAGAGTATTAAGAACTATTTTTTGTGAATGAATGGGCATGATCCATTATTATATTATGTAATGTAAATAAAATAAATGTATTAAATGACTTAAATACATTATTAGAAAGAGTTTAAGTTAAAATAAAAATTATATATTTGTTATGACAAAAAATATTAATGTGTTGGATTTGAGACCAAGCACCCAGATTTCATGAAAAAAATTAATTATTATCAGATTGAAATAAAAACTATATGTAATTGTCAAGCAGACAAAAGTGAACAATTTATCGTAAATAAAGAAAGCTGTCAAACGAATAAAAGTCAGTCAAAATAGCCAAAAACAATATTAACTAAAAACATGTGGTAGGCATATAATATTGTATAATTTATGGATTTAATGTCGCCAAAATGCAACCAAATTGCATTAGAAAGTTGAAATATGATATAAAGCGACTATACTAATATATTTGACTAACTTTAACATTGTAATAGTCAAGTTAGCAAAATATTTACCTATACCATGTATGGCTGGAGCCAATCAACGAGTACAAAAATAATCATATCTGGCTAAATATTTACAAAATGCTAACAAAAATAAAATAGAATGGTACAATACTTCTGTATACCTTAAAGACGAACAAACTCAGTTGAAAATAAAGTCAATTATAAAAGAATTTAACTTATAAGAGTGAGATTTGTCACACTATGAAAAAGGACATCTCAAGACCAATCAATGATGCTATGTCATCCTGTAATGATAATAATGTATGTAAAGAGTAACCAGGTATCACAAAAGATAGACAATATAATAAACTCTGAGTGTACACTAGTGAAATACTACATATATTAAAGAAAGAGACTAATTATTGTGTTATAACATTAACAAGAAATCTAGGCCATGAACAGAGGCCATGTAAAATTGTGATTATTTATGTATTATCTATGTTAAAATTTGTTTGTTTTGTTATAGGAAGGTAGTAATGTTGGATGTTCAGATTGTGGAAGAGACATAATACTTTCACAACAATTTTTTGTTATAAAAATTGAATTTTTATGACAACAACCCAAGGTGGGAGTTGTATATTGTGCTACTTATTAGACTTAATTTAATTAAAAACCAATCATAATTAGTATCACTAGATTCAGTTGAAAACAGAGAATCTAAATGTAATAATGGCATACAAATTGTGAGTACTAATGTAAAACTGTTTGATAAATACCAGAGTAATTTTTGAAATATCCTTAGTATGAAGAATAAGAAATTCGTACTAAAAGCTTCGACGGAAGTGAAAATTGTTCCATGACATTCCATTTCGTTTATTCTCGAACAATCTAGAAAGAATTTTTACACAAATATACCGGAAGTCGATGAAAACAATCAGCCTGAATTAGTATAAAAGAGAGACCAAATTCGACCCGAAAACACTTGAAACTTGAACTCCAGAACTGATGCATCACCCACGACACTGATCAACGCAGCTAAGGCGAAACCGAGAGGCGAGAAATCGACACAAGACCCGAAGAAAGGCTTTTCCCGTACATTGACAAACAGACTGACATAACCTCTACAAGAATCTACGCCAAAGTGTTGCTGAAATAGAGCAGCGACACGGCAAATTTTAATAGAAATCACGCAGCCAGAACGTCAACGGCCCAGGAGGGACCAAAACTTTAAATAGAGAACGAATTCTGCTGTGTTCGCATAGACTGACTAACTTGACAATAATCCCCTTAACGTAAACAAACAAAACACCAAGCCTTTCTCTCGACACTGCATGGGAATCAGCGCTACGGCGGCCAATTTCTGAATCAACGCGAAACAGATGTTTCGTAGTGGCGGCGTTTGAACGATAATCTACTGCCAAACGTTTTTACAAAAAGTGCGGAAATAGTAAATGATCGCAACTTTGACTTAAAATAGATTCAGTGCACACAAGAAGAGGCGAGATTGAAAAACTACCCGAGAGGAGTGTCCTGTGCGAGATTAATTAACCATTGGAACGTGAGTTACCAAAATTAAAGTCATTTTTTACCTGGTTATATTTATCACACAGTTGTACTTCACACGCCACATACACACCTTCAAATCACTTAATTTTTCTTGTAAAGCGTCTTATTGATATGTCTTGGTAGTTCAAAGGAGTCACGTCCTGAGAGTAAAGATTTTTTCACATATTAAACTCATGCTTTTCAACTGAGTAAAAAATTTTAAAACACTAGCCGATACTTGATTGGATAAATAAAATTGTCAATAATAATAATAATAACTTGTGAATTTTTTTAGCAACTCTGCAACTGTATAATTTTTTATGAATGTTAGTCCTTCAGACGATTTGTTTGTTTTTGAAGAATCATTAAACTTACCTGATTTTTCCAAGCTAAACTGACTTGTTTATATTTTTTCATAGGAGCAAGATTTAAAAATTTTAATTTTTTTATTAATCACATTTTATTCTTGGAACAAACGATTCCAAGTGGCGCCCACAAAAAAACATAGTATTAAGTTGTGTTACAGGACTACATCACCGCAGAGGATCCAGTCAACAGTAAGTAACAAAAAGTGCGCGGCGGTAACGCCCGACATTTTACAACACGAACAACACAACACTTTTACACCACTATTTCTATTTTGTTATAAATTGGCAGCCCAACTAGTGAGGCTTGAAAAAGACGGAACAAGCCCGGCAACTACCAACAGATCAAAATGCCGCAACCTAAGGGAAAAAAGGCGAAGAAGAATGTGGAACCCGAGTTAAGTGTGGAAGACGGAGAGGCAGTACAAATGGAGGAAACGGAATTAGAACCACCCACACTAGAAATGGAAAGACCGGTACAAACGGCAGACGAATTAGAGGAGCAAACGGGAGAAGAACCCATACAAATGGTAGAACAAACAGAGAAACCCGAACCAGAAAAAATAACAGGGAGCGTTGACACGAATATAATAATGATGATGGCGATGCTCCAAAGAATGGACGAAAAAATGAACAAAAATACAGAATCCCTGAAGGAGGATATGAACAAAAATACAGAATCCCTGAAGGAGGAGAATAATAAAAACAGACGGGAAGATAAGGAGGAAATAATAAAATTAGACAAAAACATAGAATCTTTAAGGAAGGATATAACCGAGAAAATAAATGACAATGGGAAGAAACTGGAGATATTTCAGGAGGAAAATAAAAAAAGTATAGAGTCCCTGAAAAAAGAAATTAGCATAAAGTACGAAACAGTAAACAAAACGATCAATGATAATAAAATCGATAGTGACAGGAAGGTCGAAAACATGGAGAAACAGTTGGAAAGGTTACAGGAGGGGAACAATACACGTTTCGAAAATATAGAGGAACAAACAGTAGAGACCAAACAAGATGTTAGAAATCTCGAAAACATGGTAAGGCAGAACCAAGACGCCATCATGCAGGAGGTGGGAGAAGTCCAGAAAGACGTTAGCGAGAGGATGCAGAGAACATATGACATCGCTAACAGGCTGGACGAACAAATAAAAACTAACAAAAATAGTATACTGGAAATAGACCAGAGAGAGAAGAACCTGCAGGAAAGATTAGAGGCGCTGAGAGACACACCTATAGTAAATACTCATACGTGCCATGGTGAAAACAGGGAAGTAATCAACTTCCAAAACTATCGACGAAACCCAATGGAATTTTTAGAAAGAATGAAGGAGTTTATTGGGAGAAATAGAGAAACAAGGTGGGACAGAATAAGAGAGATGCTTGACGAGACGTTTAAAAACACTAGGGATAACTGGTGGATAGCGGTACGACCCGAAATCACGAATTTAGCCGAGTTTAAACGCCAGTTCAAGGAGAAGTATTGGTCGGAGACTGCACAAAACAGGGTAAGAATGGACATTTTCTATGGCAAATACGACGCGTCCAATGGACAGTCCCCGACGTCTTATTTCCTAGGAAAGGTATGTTTAGCACGGAAGTTGATACCGCCGATCCCAGAAGAATGTTTGGTAAGGCAGTTAGCTGGACATTACAGTTATGGTATCAAAGATGCCCAATTATACCAACAGCTTAGCAAAATAGCCGATCTAGCCAAATTATTGGAAAATTGTGAATCCACAGGAAGGTTCCAGGATTACCAACCCCCCAATCGTAAGGTAGAATACAATAACAACAATAACGGACCAAACCGGAATGGAGGTGGAAACGGTAACAACCTGAACACAAATAGTCAGAATAATAATACCCCACCAAATGGCCGAAGTGATAACACTCAGGGTCCAAATAACCGCAACTATCCGGGACCAAACAGAGGTAATTACACAGGGAATAATTACGGTAGGAACTTCCACCAGGGAAACAGTTATCGCGGAAATAACTATAGGGGAAATAATTATGGTCAACGTAATGGTTATCGTAACGGGGGAAACCAAGGAGGAGGCGATAGGAGAAACCAAAATGAATATAGGCCACAGGTAAATTATACAATGGCCAATAACCGACGGCCATATCCACCCAATGTACCCACTTACATGTTTTACCCACAACAGGCGCCAGGTAGCCAGGGTAATACGACGAATAGCCAACCTATTAATGGTAATCCCGAAGTCAGGCAGGAAACACAGACGGGTCAGCAACCCAATGTTCCGGGAGACCGGGCCAATGAGACCGTGGCTCATTTAAACTAAATGCGGCAGTGGAAAAGGAAAACCGCCCTTCACTGAACCAATATTATGGGGTGACAAATTATGAACATAGACAGGACAAAGACGGGACTATATTAAGAATAAATAATTATCTTAAGGATATTAGAGAGGAGTTATTAGAAGAGGGTGACCATATCATTAAAAATAGTAACCAAGGGAATAATAGTATCGTGCAGATCAAAGCAAATATCAATGGCATAGAAGCGATATTACTCATTGACACGGGGTCAAACGTATCACTTATCGACAGTGTTGAGTTAGAGAGGATCAAACAAAATAGTAATTTACCAATACCCACTCTACCTATAAATAACGTTATTTTAGTCGGAGCAACGGGGAGGCAAAATAAATCAATAAAGAAACAGGTGTCATTAGAGATGACTAGTAATGGGGTAACAATACCAATAGGATTATTAGTGGCGAATAATTTACCCATGAGTATCCTAATAGGCTGCGATATACTTAGGCCATACAATGCTGTAATAGATTTGGAAGGTAAGGTGATAACTTTAAAAACTAACAAGGGAATTCGGACCAATAATTTAATCGATGTCCAAGGAAATGGTAGAGACAATACACCTTATCAAGCGATAGTGAACCATTATTATTGTGCCGATCGTCCAATCAATATGCCATTATATCAGGAGGAAAACCCAGAGTTGTGGTTAGAAAAGTTAGAAGAAATACGGGATTTCCAAAGGACGAAAGCAAGGGGTCTGATCAGCGAAAAACAGGCGGAACAATTAATCGAGGTATACAACAATTATAAACACATATTCTCAAACGCTCCAGGTAAAGCCAGAGATTATCAATGCACCATAAAATTCAAAACTCCGGTGGAATTTAACAGGAAATCGTACCCGATCGCATACTCGCTAAAGAACGAAGTCAGGGAAGAATTGAACAGGATGATAGAGGACGACATAATCGAGTATAGTCATTCGCCCTTTACCAGCCCAATCATAGCTGTGCCAAAAAAGAACGGAAAGGTACGTATATGTCTCGATCCTAGGGAGATCAACAAAATGATTGTTAACGACCGTACATCACCTGGGGAGATAGAGGAGATATTGAAAAAGTTTCACGGAACCAAATATATAAGCTCATGGGATACGGTATGCGGTTACTGGCAGGTAGAACTCCACCCTGATAGTAGGAAATATATGGCATTCATATTCGAGGGCAGAAACTATCAGTTTAAGCGGTTACCTTTTGGCTTAATAAATTCTGTGGCGGTGTTTGTAAAGATAATGGACAGAATATTGGGGCAGGAAGTACTGAAGTTTACGACAGTATACGTCGACGACCTACTGGTGACTTCGGCGAATTGGGACGACCATTGTAATAGGGTTGAACAGGTGTTAGAGAAACTATCAGAGAATAATATCACCCTCAAATTAGACAAGACCCAATTCATTGCAAATGAGGTGAGATTTCTAGGATTTAATTTAACAGAACAAGGGATTACTCCATCCAAAGAGAAGGTAGAGGCCATACAGAAGTTCCCCACCCCAAAGAATAGGAAACAGCTGCAGTCATTTTTAGGAATCTGTAACTATTACAGAAAGTTTCGGTCCAATTACTCAGAACTAACTGCCAGGTTCCAAAAGCAGTTATCAGCTAAAGACAAATGGACTTGGGGACCAGAGCAAGATGGAGTGCTCAATATCATAAAGGAAAAGTTTTTAGAAACAGTAATGTTGCATCATCCCGACTTTACAAAACCATTTTTTCTAAATTGCGATGCCAGTAATGAGTTTAGGTGCAGCCCTATATCAGGAAGATCAGGACGGTAACCATTTAGTAATTAGCTTTGCTAGCCGCGTGCTGAACTGTTGCGAACGAAACTACAACACTACCGAAAAAGAATTGTTGAGTGTAGTTTTCGCATGCGGTAAATTTAGGACATATATATTAGGGTACCCCATAACAGTTAGAAGCGACCACAAATCTATATCATTTTTAAAGCATTGTAAGCTGAACCACGGAAGGCTGACTAGATGGGTTTTGGCCTTGCAAGAATATAATATCACATGGGAATATATACCCGGCAAACAGAACGTAGCAGCCGACGTCTTATCTCGCGTCAATATACCAGACCAAACCTTCTACGGCGAAAAAGAACAATTAGCTAAGGTTTACCACCTTATTAAGAGCAGGGAAGATTTAAAAAAATATTTTGCACGAAATAAAGTCACAACAAGAGGCCGATCCAAAATTAGGAGATATTAGAAAAAGAGTACAGGAAGGCGATGAGGTCATAAATAGATTTTATTGTATACACAACGACACTTTGTTTATAAGGAATACCCCGCACCAAGAGAATTGGAAATTAGTAATTCCACCAGCGATAGAGAGACCGCTAATAATCGACTATCACGATAGGTACGCACATATGGGTGCCCTCAAAGTAAGGAAGGCATTGGAAGAGCAAACATACATCAAAGGGATGAATAAGAAGGTGCAACTGGCGATACGGTCGTGCGATATTTGTCAAAAAGTAAAGTGTGATAACGAGAGGAAAGAAGGGGTCATGATACCCATATCATCTACCGAAAAATTGGAAAAGGTATTTCTCGATATCTGCGGACCATTTCCACGCAGCGGTGGGAGACACCGATATAAATTTATCGTAATCATCTTCGACCACTTTAGCAAATATACAAAGCTATACCCAATAACTAGGGCAACGACCAGGAAAATAATAGACATCATTATAGAGCGATATATAATGGAGGTAGGCCGACCGTATTCTATAATTACGGACCCGGTACTCAGTTTAGGGGAAAACTTTGGAAGGAAAACCTGGGAGAACACGGAATAAAAACGTACAAGACGTCCGTATATCACCCGAATAGTAACCCAGCCGAGAGAGTGTTAAGGGAGGTAGGACGGTTACTGAGAACATACTGCCATAACGAGCAGAAAAGATGGCATGAATATGTAGCATCTACCGAGGATTTTCTCAATTTTTCGTATCACAATACCATCGAGGTGTCGCCATACCCAGTTATGTTCGAAAGACCCCCACCACGAGAGATAAAAGAAATTATTAATTTTCCCGACGAACCCGCATACCAATTTGAAAGGGCAAAATTTTATAACAAGGTGTTAGAAAAAACGGAACAGCAGCGGAAAAAATATGTCAAATCACAGCCCAAGGCAATTAAATATGAGGTAGGAGAAAAGGTGTTAGTTAAAAATAGAGAATTGCCCAGTGCTATACAAGGCATAACGAGGAAATTGCTACTCTTATATACAGGACCTTTCACGATAACCAGAGACAATAAAAACAATACCTACGAGGTGATTGACACGGTTAGTAACAAAGTAAAAGGTACGTATAACCAAACATCATTGAGAAAGTACCACGATTAAAAATCACAAGTCAAATATTCAATCAGTGACCAAGTACCATGACCAAAAAACCCAAAGTCAAATACAGCATCATTGAGAAGGTACCTTGACTAAACATGTTAACGTGAATTTGTTGTAACTTACCCACAATTAGAAAGGAGGTGGAGATTATTAAATAAATATAAATATTATTGTATAATGATTATTATTAATAAATATTACGAGATGGACACATTCCATCATAGGCAAGATTTATTTCCAATAGCCATGTCAACGTATATTTACCAGCTTACCCGTACTTAGAGAAGGAGAGAGATTGTTATTAATAAATATTACGAGATGGTCACATTCCACTATAGGCAAGATTTATTTCCAATAGCCATGTCAACGTATATTTACCAGCTTACCCGTACTTAGAGAAGGAGAGAGATTATTATTAATAAATATTACGAGACGGACACTTAGTAAACGAGAAAAAAAGGAGAAATACTGTCATATATTTGATACTAAATGGAAATGAAAAAAAAAAAAAAAAAAAAAAAGGAAAACAGTGTGTTACATAAGGAGGTAATGATGAATATGAATATAACTATTAACATTGAATGATTTTAAACGATAATTTTACCTGCGGAGAACGATATATTAATATAATTGTGAAATAATCAGAAGAGTTTAAGAAAGGGAATTTATGTGTAGGAGCCTATGATCTTTGAATATTGTATTTTTTTTTTATGATTATTATTATTTGTTGCAAAGGTGCAATTATTATTTTCTGGACAGGGATGTGTTGCCTCTGATTTCAGTAGTTATAGATAGGAAGGGCAGAGAATGTATGCCATAGCGAGCCACTCTGACTCCCAACCCTCTATGAAAGTTAGGGAATTGATAGGGAATTATATCAAAGATTAATTAATTAACATCAAGGCAAAAAGGAAAGGAATAGGTGATACGACAAAGAACGAACTAGGAATATTGAGTTGGATTAATATATTAAAGGAGTAGTACAGGAATTTAATTATAAGATAAAAGAATGAAATATAAAGAAGGTAATAAAGGGTTAATATAGAGATGATAATTTCATCAAAACCAAAGATATGTTTTTCAAAAATTAACAACTTTAACGGAGAGGCATATGTAACGTCACAGAACGTTCCATAAAGGAAACCATTTACATAGCAATTATCGTAAGAGGAAAGTGAGGTGAACAGTATCAAACCCAAGTAGTCCTAAAAAATTGTGTAATTTTGTATAATAATTTTTACTACTAACATGAAAAACGACCAGACTGTGACCAAGACACAAACCCCATATATATTATTAAAGTGAATAACAGTGAAAAAACCATAAGACACTATAAGAGAGAGAAATAATGTCAGAATCAACCAAAATAAAGTCATTAATTATTAAGTTTTATAACTCTGAATAGAGTATTAAGAACTATTTTTTGTGAATGAATGGGCATGATCCATTATTATATTATATAATGTAAATAAAATAAATGTATTAAATGACTTAAATACATTATTAGAAAGAGTTTAAGTTAAAATAAAAATTATATATTTGTTATGACAAAAAATATTAATGTGTTGGATTTGAGACCAAGCACCCAGATTTCATGAAAAAAATTAATTATTATCAGATTAAAATAAAAACTATATGTAATTGTCTAGCAGACAAAAGTGAACAATTTATCGTAAATAAAGAAAGCTGTCAAACGAATAAAAGTCAGTCAAAATAGCCAAAAACAATATTAACTAAAAACATGTGGTAGGCATATAATATTGTATAATTTATGGATTTAATGTCGCCAAAATGCAACCAAATTGCATTAGAAAGTTGAAATATGATATAAACCGACTATACTAATATATTTGACTAACTTTAACATTGTAATAGTCAAGTTAGCAAAATATTTACCTATACCATGTATGGCTGGAGCCAATCAACGAGTACAAAAATAATCATATCTGGCTAAATATTTACAAAATGCTAACAAAAATAAAATAGAATGGTACAATACTTCTGTATACCTTAAAGACGAACAAACTCAGTTGAAAATAAAGTCAATTATAAAAGAATTTAACTTATAAGAGTGAGATTTGTCACACTATGAAAAAGGACATCTCAAGACCAATCAATGATGCTATGTCATCCTGTAATGATAATAATGTATGTAAAGAGTAACCAGGTATCACAAAAGATAGACACTATAATAAACTCTGAGTGTACACTAGTGAAATACTACATATATTAAAGAAAGAGACTAATTATTGTGTTATAACATTAACAAGAAATCTAGGCCATGAACAGAGGCCATGTAAAATTGTGATTATTTATGTATTATCTATGTTAAAATTTGTTTGTTTTGTTATAGGAAGGTAGTAATGTTGGATGTTCAGATTGTGGAAGAGACATAATACTTTCACAACAATTTTTTGTTATAAAATTTGAATTTTTATGACAACAACCCAAGGTGGGAGTTGTATATTGTGTTACTTATTAGACTTAATTTAATTAAAAACCAATCATAATTAGCATCACTAGATTCAGTTGAAAACAGAGAATCTAAATGTAATAATGGCATAGAAATTGTGAGTACTAATGTAAAACTGTTTGATAAATACCAGAGTAATTTTTGAAATATCCTTAGTATGAAGAATAAGAAATTCGTTCTAAAAGCTTCGACGGAAGTGAAAATTGTTCCATGACATTCCATTTCGTTTATTCTCGAACAATCTAGAAAGAATTTTTACACAAATATACCGGAAGTCGATGAAAACAATCAGCCTGAATTAGTATAAAAGAGAGACCAAATTCGACCCGAAAACACTTGAAACTTGAACTCCAGAACTGATGCATCACCCACGACACTGATCAACGCAGCTAAGGCGAAACCGAGAGGCGAGAAATCGACACAAGACCCGAAGAAAGGCTTTTCCCGTACATTGACAAACAGACTGACATAACCTCTACAAGAATCTACTCCAAAGTGTTGCTGAAATAGAGCAGCGACACGGCAAATTTTAATAGAAATCACGCAGCCAGAACGTCAACGGCCCAGGAGGGACCAAAACTTTAAATAGAGAACGAATTCTGCTGTGTTCGCATAGACTGACTAACTTGACAATAATCCCCTTAACGTAAACAAACAAAACACCAAGCCTTTCTCTCGACACTGCATGGGAATCAGCGCTACGGCGGCCAATTTCTGAATCAACGCGAAACAGATGTTTCGTAGTGGCGGCGTTTGAACGATAATCTACTGCCAAACGTTTTTACAAAAAGTGCGGAAATAGTAAATGATCGCAACTTTGACTTAAAATAGATTCAGTGCACACAAGAAGAGGCGAGATTGAAAAACTACCCGAGAGGAGTGTCCTGTGCGAGATTAATTAACCATTGGAACGTGAGTTACCAAAATTAAAGTCATTTTTTACCTGGTTATATTTATCACACAGTTGTACTTCACACGCCACATACACACCTTCAAATCACTTAATTTTTCTTGTAAAGCGTCTTATTGATATGTCTTGGTAGTTCAAAGGAGTCATGTCCTGAGAGTAAAGATTTTTTCACATATTAAACTCATGCTTTTCAACTGAGTAAAAAATTTTAAAACACTAGCCGATACTTGATTGGATAAATAAAATTGTCAATAATAATAATAATAACTTGTGAATTTTTTTAGCAACTCTGCAACTGTATAATTTTTTATGAATGTTAGTCCTTCAGACGATTTGTTTGTTTTTGAAGAATCATTAAACTTACCTGATTTTTCCAAGCTAAACTGACTTGTTTATATTTTTTCATAGGAGCAAGATTTAAAAATTTTAATTTTTTTATTAATCACATTTTATTCTTGGAACAAACGATTCCAAGTGGCGCCCACAAAAAAACATAGTATTAAGTTGTGTTACAGGACTACATCACCGCAGAGGATCCAGTCAACAGTAAGTAACAAAAAGTGCGCGGAGGTAACGCCCGACATTTTACAACAAAATTACAACACACTACACTATGTCTTTTTGTTATAATATACATATATATATATATATATATATATATATATATATATATTACAACGATACAACGTTATTAGATGTATGCATGTCGTGCCACACGTTGACGGGCGACAAAATTATAACAATACAAATAACGTGTATTTGTTCAGGTGTTCAGGTGTGTATACCTGAACCCCATGTGTGTATGGGGTTCAGGTGTAATTATAATAAGAGTAACTATTTTTAAGAATCGTAATATGTTTCCATTTATTAATTTAGACAAACATAAAAAAAATAATAATTAACTCGCCATATGATATCCATTATCTATGGTTTCAAAGTCTCTTTACTTGCCGTGTTATCATCACAAACATATATCTTATATTCTAGATATTATATGATAAATTTTTAATTAAAACTTTTCTTTATTATACTATGATTTCTTGACTACTCAGTCTAAATGTGTGTTTTTTTTTTAAATGGTTAATACATTCTTATTCTATATTTTCTTTATCCCTTTTTACGGCTTTATAATCATTTTAACACAATTAATTGATTATTTTCAATGACTCTACGTTATGTGCTTTTACTAAGAAAAAGTTAAATAAATTAATTACTTGTTCCTTTTCCAAACAAGGATTTAACTTACCGTTACATTGACTGTTCATTCGTTAAAGAAAAATAATTAAAGAATATTCTGATTACACATAAATTACATTGGTTTTATCTCCATCTACATACTTATTATTTACTCTTACAAAAATGTTTTGTTTTTGTTTTTCTTTTTTTTTATTAAAGTCTTTCAATGTCTTTCTCTTTGATAATTATATATTGGTTTTTCGTCACCTTAAATTCTGCAGAGTTGTCCCATGTCCTCCAGTGATTCCGTCGGTTCGCTCCTCCTGCCTGTCCTCTTGTCCTCACTGCTCGTCCTCTCGTCTCTCGTCCTTCATAGTACATTGGCTGCTGTAGATTATGATGACATGTTGCTCTGGATCTGTAGCTGTTATGATCGAATCGTCTCTAGTCCTCTGCGTCTCGTTCCTCTGCTAGTCGTTCGCTCGTCCTCTGTCAGGAGTTCTTAGTTGTCGACTGCTTGTAGACGTCCGACGATTTCTTTGTTACGGTACTTTTTTAATTATTGTTTTCATTAATACTTTAAATCAAAACATTTGCCGTAATACTTTATAAGTTAAGCTTAAAAAAAATCTTACTGATGTTAGACCTAGCGTCTAACTTTGTCCAAAGTAGTTATTCGCGTCTCGGACGGACATAGCGTACCGCCGCGACTGAGGTAATTTAGAAGAGAGAGATTAGCTCTCCTGGGCTTCTATTTATATTCACCAAGAAAACTAAACTGCAGCTGTCGATTCAGGAATCAGCCTGTCGACAGTTGAACCATGGCATGATAGCCCCCACTCTCGTCTCATTTCACATAATTGCACTTTTTCGCCAATCGCACTGTTTAACGCAGATTTCACGGCGATAAAATATTGTCTAATTTAATGACCTATGTGATGTGCAATTATCATGATGCTCGCACCACTGGTGTACTTATAATGCTTTAAAAATCGCACTGGATTCGCACTGATTGTCCGAATTACGTAAAATTCGCACTGCGCTTGTGTCTGATTTTTACACATTTTTAGAAGGTTTTACCTTCTCGCTAACATTTATGGTTTGCTTAATATTAAATATATTCTTAATTTAGCATTGACTTGGGGTGGGGTTGCAAATTTTCAGAATCAAACAGGCTTCACGCACACACACTATTTACTTGTATACACACATGCAGCGGTAATCGCGTGATGTTTACCTGTTGGTTCCTGCTTGAAAGCCAGCTTCCAATCTCACACCTGCTCGTCTATTATATATTATTGAAATTAACTTAAATATTTATTTTATATTATGTATGCGCATTACAGCCTATGCTTGTATTGTCGCAATATATATAGCTAAGTTTATTGTTTGTCGTGCTAAGATACCTTATTCCCGCTCCACTGAAGACGGCCACCATTAGTGCGCCCGAAACGTTTGACGTTTCAAGAAATGTTAATATTACATCACGGCCTAATAGACTGGTATAAACATGTGTGATAACTATTGTTTTCCACGGTTTTGACAGTACGTCTTATTGTCATCATCTGTGTGCTGTATACCAAAATAAATATACTACAAATAATAAATAGGTCTCTTACATATATAGTTTGAACAATACATCAGTATGTGAAATATATAAGATGCACTCAATATAGAGACATGTACTCAGTAATATGCCTATATGGTAGATTTTCTATATTTTATCATATGTTATCTTCTTTGTTTGTATCTACTTACTAGGAATAAGTGAATGTTTACTGAAAATTGGACTAAGCCAATGATTAATTATAAATCGTTTGTACATTAGTTTGTACAAATCTATTTAACCTAAATCCAATGTTCAGTTAAAAAACTAAGTTTTGTCCATGACTGAAGTACTTGAAGTGATACGGTAACTAAAAGGTCTGCATGGTGAGATGAATCAAATTATTATGACGTATTGTTAACAGTGTTAATCTATAATGACATTTCCACCACCCCATTTATTAGTCGGTACAATATACAAGGACAGAAACATATACGTGCAGTTCTTTAAACCTAACTTTCGTTGGTATGTGAACATTAACAGAAGTGTTAGGTCGGACAATTACCATCGTTGTAATTTAACAGACAATGTTATAAATACAACGTTAGGGGTCCGACCTAATCCTTCTGTTAAATAGTAGTTGATGTATACAGCCACGGTGATGACAGTAAAAAATACTGTCGATCCAGTGTAAAATATATTCTTGCGGAAAATAAAAAATATTATTTATTATTAATCACTAAATATAGGCATAATTGTGAATAAATACTAAAATAGATTATAATAACAATAAACGACATAACCATAACATAAGAGATATTGATGCAAGAAAAGCTCACGATGCAAGAAAAGCTCACGATGCAAGTACAGTCATAGCGCAAAAAACCCTAGGTAACAGAAAAAGAAAACTCCTTTAATATTATCTTATTTAGAAATTCTATACCTGGCCTCAATTAGATTTTGTCAAATCGACAGATATTTTTTTTAATTTCTGGGATTTTTGTAGGAATTGGATGGTTGAATTTGGAGTTTTAATGATTTTTTTGTATGATTTGACATTAATTATGATGCACGTATTTTTTTCTTTCCGGAAAACCACAACGTCGTGGAAACCCCAAATAAAAAAATCATCTCTATTTAATACGAACGCCAATGTGCGCGAGAATGTGTGTGTGTGTGTGTGTGTTTAACTCAAAAGAACGTCGTAGTTACACGTGTTTTTTCTAAATTCGTAACGGTATTTCTGTTTAATGTAATGTAGTGTTACCAGTATTCAGCGTAAAAGACCTTTCATGTCGGAATAAATTCCTCACGTCTGAATAATACATACAGTACAACACGTTGCGTGCTAGGGGTAAATTCTTCCTGTCTACTCTGGGTACTGTATTCATAAGATCCGATATTGATATGTGTTGTGTTAGCGTATGTTTTCTTTTACAGTTTTAAAGTTAAAACTGAAGCTAACTAACTTAATGTTATTTAAACACGTCTCTCCACATATATTGTTACAATGATCCCATGAACTGTGACTTCAAACGTGGAACAAATTACTGGACACTTGAACACAAGAGAAATCAATACTCACAATCATTGTTTTCAGACGTATTACAGCAGTTCTTCTAACTATTCGATTTTTTCAATAAACACTACCATAGTAATAATAACCATCGCTGCGTAACTAATACTACAGTAGACTGGAAAGCAAACAAATAGTTAACACTTATCACTTTCGGTGGTATACTGTTTTACCAAGGCACAACGGATTTGCCGTAACAGTTCACGGAACCTCCAAAACACACTGGAATCCGCTAAACCCAACTCCACTGAATACGTTGGCCATATGTTGATATCTGTAACGGAGGAAAGAGCACTTGTGTGACCTAATGATGTTTGTAAGAAAGTTACAGATATGAGGGGCATAATCGGGTAGCTTCTCGGAAGACGCATCAGCAGTGTATTGAATTGCGTCGTTCATGGGATCTACCATTACATAGCAAGAGCTGTGTAGAAAGTTCATTACTTCCCCGCCCAAAGTACTGCGTAAGTCTGCTAGCCTCAATTTCTATAGTTATAATAAAATTTGTCGACGGATGAAGTAAATTACTATCTTTTACTGCTGGCGGTAAATGTCTAACTTTTTATTTTAGTCTAAACATTCTTACTTATAAGCCTAAATACTTCCATTTTAATTCTTCAACTTTAAAAGATTGCGTCCTTCGTTTGCGAATTGCCAGTTTGTTAAAAATTGTTAACACTGAAACGTAAAGTTCTGTTTTATTTCTGCTGCTTCTAATATTGCCAATATATAGGTCTCTGACATATAACATGTAATTATCGTTATTGCACTAATTTTGGTTTCTGTTTACGCTTACATAATATAATATATTCGTGTGTATCCCCTCTCTCTTCGAACGGGTTTATATAATGTTTGTATTAAACTTTTAACGTTCGATTATAATTTTTTTTGGTTTAATTGAATTCGTGAATTAACCGTTCAGGTTCCTTAAGTCGAGACGAATCGGCTAAGTTGACTTCTTACTCAAATTAGATTTTATTTGTCAGGGATTTACTTACTTGGAGTGAATTTCTGTTAACAATGCAGAGTTGATATGATAATTTAAATTGAAAATTATTTAAATCCTCTTCATTGCCGCTACCAGCAATGCCAACTGTTGCGAACTGTCCACCTAACCTGTAATCGTCTTGTCTACTGAAACAATTTAGTTAACTCTTTTTATTGGGTAAAAACGTGGTTTATTGTTCGATAATACTCATGAATTTACTTTAAAGAATATTTAATTTTAACATTTTATCCATTTTACAATAATTATTAGCTTTATGAAAATCTTTTATCTCAGGGTTTGTTAGTGTGATTCTCAGTAATCATAACATAAAACGTTATTTGTTGGTTAAACGTTTTATCTAATACGTAGGTCCGTTTAGACTGCAAGATACAAAAAACAAAACTGAATCATTATACTACTATAATCATCGAGTAGTAGCAGAGTGATTACATTAATAAATACGTCTTAACTAATAACAAAAATTCAAAGACACGTTTTGCATCAACATTGTAGGTTATGTTTAAAAGGAATAAATTCCAAATGTTTAGTACCAAGCCACGTGTTGTTCAATCAAATATATTGGAACTTACCGTCTGCGGCTTTTAGAAACAGCGTCTTTACAAAATTGACATGTTTCGTGACACTTGTCCCATCATCAGAATTTAAAACAATCGCGTATCATTTAAAGTTGATACACTTGTCAATCACTTAAAACATTAAAATCTAATATAAAATAAATAACTTAAAATAATATGATACTAAAATATTTACAGCGAGTGCGAAGGTTTACCGATGTACATCGTATGGAGACCGACCGCGCACTAATTTACGTCTCGCTCCCACCACGACAATAGCGCAAGGCAGTGTTGTACAATACATGTACATCGTATGGAGACCGACCGCGCACTCAAGTGGAGTGGGCGGTCGGTCTCCATACGATGTACATGTATTGTACAACACTGCCTTGACCTATTGTCGTGGTGGGAGCGAGACGTAAATTAGTGCGCGGTCGGTCTCCATACGATGTACATCGGTAAACCTTCGCACTCGCTGTAAATATTTTAGTATCATATTATTTTAAGTTATTTGTTTTATATTGGATTTTAATGTTTTAAGTGATTGACAAGTGTATCAACTTTAAATGATACGCGATTGTTTTAAATTCTGATGATGGGACAAGTGTCCCGAAACATGTCAATTTTGTAAAGACGCTGATTCTAAAAGCCGCAGACGGTAAGTTCCAATATATTTGATTGTAGGTTAATTTGGCGTACTGAATTGTGATCAGTCAACCTTAAATTAATAATATCTTTTTAACAACATTTAAAAATACAAGTTTAATAAAGATATGAAACTCTTCAGTGTTCATAGAAAATCATCTGATTCGTTATATTGAATGAATTTAATCTGGTAAACAGATAACTCTTGTAAGCATATTAGCTTGTTATTAAATGCTTTTAACTAGCAACAATTTAATTAATTTACTGTTCAAATCTTTCTTAAAATTCCTTATAAATTATTTTATTAATTATCTCTGGTAAAGTTCATCATGTCTATTTACAATTACTAAAATATGTTTATAATTACTGTCAATATATTAATCGAAATAATAAGGTTCACTGGACTCTTAGTATTCATATGAAAAGGTCTCCTTCATCATTTTTGATGAAGTCTATCAAATAAGTGAATAACTTTCATTAATAAAGTCAACTGTCCCCAACTCCTTTAGCAATTAATTAATTAATTTAAGTGATAAGGTCCAATATTCCTTATGTTTTCGTATTTAATTATCTTATCGATTTACTCGATAAATCTTATTAATTATACTCGATAATATTTTCATTCCAAAAAAGTCATAATTGCTCTAAGTATTGGCTAATTGTCACTATACTTGTTGTAATGCCGTTTTTTCTTAATTGGACTTTTAAATTTTTATTAATATTTAATTCACCACCTATGCGCACATACTCCGCAAAGATTCACTAAAACAAGGTTAACTCGACTTGTGTTCACTAACGGCATAACCTAACTTTCACTTTTTTTGGTTATAGCTTATCGTCAGCTGGTCGATGTTATTCTTAAAATTGATCTCAGGAGCGGCGTGACTTACCAGTCTGAATACTGTGATGGACTGTGTCCTCATCGATGTCAGAATCTGGCTTCTAATGCTCGATGGTGACCGCTGATTGGTCGATTTTCTTAATTTCCGTGATTGTTCGGTATACCTCGGCAAAATAGACGCTTTCAAAGCGTCCTTTCGCTGGGTTTGAGAGTATGATAAATTGGTTTACATTCTGATGCCCAAGGGCTTGTAAACTATTAAATATTTATAATTAACATTATTCCCTTATATTTGCTCTGATTAAAAATTAATTATTACCATTGATCAGGACTTTCTGAGATGCACATTTTGGTTCCCCATAACATATGTGTTTGATCATTATTAACAAAATTAAAATTACTAACATTTCTTATTGGCTATTTACCTATAATAATGTTTGTTTTATTTATTTATACAATTCAATTTCAATGAACATTGATGATTACTCCTTGGTAATCGAGTATGAACTCTATACAATAAGTTATACAGTTGTATTTTCATAAAAATTGTCTTTGGCTGTTTAAGTCTAACTCCATTTTAGTTATTACATCTAATTCCCCCTTTTTTATTAATATTACTTCCTTTTACTGTAATATTATTATTTACAATTGTTGTCTACAACTTCTTATCACTATTACAATATTACACCTGACATAAATAAATACTTATTTCTAACAAACATTATAAATAAGTTGGCTACGCATATTGGCCTATGACACTACCAAATATTTTCACTTATTGTATTTTAATATTGGTTTCTGAACCATTTCTCTTGTGACACAATTACACTGAAATGACCATTACAACTTTTGATCACCTCAGTTTTTTGTTATTAAATTGTTATTTTGTTCATTTTAGTCTTTATAACAGCCCATAGCTCTGTACTATTGGGGTCACTTTATTTGTCTTCATTATATATTAGATAATCGTTTTTTAAGTCATTACTTCTTACATGCATGGACATTATAATAATTATAAAGTTTTACAAGGTTTTGGTTTGGACCATGATATTCCCATTTGTTGTTAATTCATCAATAGTTCTTGCATCTAGTGCTACGTGACAAGTATGTTTAATTTTCATTATTATAATTTACTTTCATGATAATAATTATTGTTTTATATTATATTAGTGGTATTACACCTCATTGATCCTACTGATACCAAACACTTTTTCTTTATTACTATTTATAAAGGTTATTTTGATTGTTTATTGTGTAAATCCTATTCTGTTCATTTCAGTATGTTAATTTACACTAATCACAAATACAAATCTCTTTTTAGTAATTAGTCTAGATACTAGTATAATCCTTATAACATCTAGTTTAAGTACCGTAAAATAGAACATGGTTTAATAATATTTTTTTTATCAATTCTTGTCATTTTAAGTGCAATATGCTTGTCGAACTAGGTTATGTGTGTCCACATTCTGGCTTCAACAATGAGTTCATTTCATAGTTGGTTTCTATACATTTTATTTAATTATTTAGTAATACTAATACTGCTTTTATTATTCATTGTTTGGTATTTCTTTTCCAGTTTCTTTTTATATTATTTTGACAACATTGTTGGTGATTATCAGTTTTTTCTGAAATCCCTGTGTCTATATTACTTACACAAATAGTAGATAAGGTACAATCTTGTTGTTACCTTTTACACATTATTAAATCATATTAATACAAGTTTTAATCTCACTCTCCTGTTCATATTTGCTTATATCATTATTTTACATTAGAGTTATGGTCACAGTTAATTCACCTATAATAGTCTATTAGTGGTTTGATGCCATTGTTAAGTCATGGCATAGGGTTTGCATAGTGTTTTAAACTAATTATTCTTCTCAATCATGAGCCTCATTTTCTATTTACTTTTATTTGTTACATTCTTTTCTTTATTTATTTTTTCCCTTGGTCGAGTTAATTCAATTCTTCCCTATTAACTCATTCCATTTCTATCATTTAATTAATATCATTTTGGTGTATGTTTCAGTCTTCTTCTCACTGTCTGATCTGTTTGGTATATTGGGTCAATGTTGTTTTGTCTATCGTCGGTTATCTCCATTTCTTTCATAGTCCATCATTTATTAATAATGATTTCTTTTTACTTCTCGGTTAGTTCATTATTTGTTCCATATCCTCGTTTAAAGTTCAAGTTTGGTTGTTCTGATGGCCTTTTATTGATTATTACTGTTGCTTATGAATGTTGGTATTTTTGCAATGATATGTACTGTTACAATAAACATTGCTCTGTGTGTGTGTGTGTGTATTTATCCGATATAATGGAAAAGCCTTAATTTGCAAGAGCTATAACACAATTCATTTCATTTCGGTAAGAAGTATGCCTATTAAATCTTTAGAATTTAAACATAAGATGCTCGTAGCTGTAATATGTGTATGGTACCATCTCCACACTACTACATTAAGCTTTTCTGAAATCACGTTTACGACTGGTACTCGTAATGCCGTAAACTATGAATGTGTTCGTTAACGTCCCGTGTACGATAGTACTCTGTGTGTCTTGTGACGTAACTACCCTAGTTTTACCAGTATACATGCATGAAATCAAGTCAGTATGTCACACATAAAACACGGTTTACGATAACATAAATTTCATTACGTTGTCTCTGTTCCTAACCTTTTATACCGCTGCAATCTTCCCTAAGCAAAGCTCCAACAAACTGTAATGTTTGTTTGGCCCTAACGCCTAACACTTCCTGTCGGTTTATTTTAGATACTGCCTCGTTAACCTTGACACAAGTTTTTTCGATAAAATAAGACTTCACAACCAATTACTATCCTACTACACAGAGTAATTCTAAATTGCACGGCCTCAATTCTATATTGGGATCTGATTTGGGGCCTCATTTTAAGCAAAAACTTTCCTGTAAACGTGTGTCCGAAAACGAATTATTTTTCAAGTTACCGCTAGCGACAAATTTCTCACTGGTTTATTCTGTAACGGTAAAATGAGGCTATACTATAATTATTAGGTCATTAATTACTAGACACATTAGTGTTTTTGTATGTAAACTGATCTGAAAAATTAAATAAAACATGTTTCAGAACTGTAGCTCTAGTAGTTTCAAAACAGTTTCTGAAAAGCGCAAAATAATGGAATCTAAAAGTACATTTTTGTAGGTTCAGCAGGCAATACCTTTGTTATATAGTCACTAAACAAATAAAGCTTTGGAAAAAAAATAATAGGGAATTTAATTCTGAGAAAAGTCAATGTGAATAATGTCACCAATTTTCAGAAAACTGTATGCTAAAAAAAACTTACGTAGAAACAAAATTAACTATGAAAGTCAAAATAACTAAAACTGAATGATAAAGTAAATCTAAAAAAACTGTATTCTGTACTAACTAACAGAACATTCAAATTACTTATTATGTGTTGAACCTAAATAAGAAAGCTTTCAGGCTCCAACTGTTTGTGATTTATAGAATTTTGTTTCTAAAAACTACGGGAGCTACATTTCTGAGAGTCGACTTTTTTAAATTTTCAGGTGAATTTGCATACAAAAATATTGATAATTCTGCCAAATAATTATTGTCTCGAGAATTTAATATAACCTTATTTTATCGTTAGAAAATAATTCGGGGAGACATTTTTCGCTAGCCGTAACGATTCGTTTTTGGACACCGTTTAAGGGAATTTGTTTACTTAAAATAGTGCCCCAAAGCAGATCCCGATGTTGTGTGAGAAATTTAGAATCACACGTATGTGGATCAGTTTTTCACTATGTTACTGTCAACGTTAAATTGTTTTTAACAGCTTTATAACTTCCCGTGTTTTCTTTTCAATAACATTCAGTGTTCTTATAAGGTGAACACTACATGAATAGATACCACTATTCCTCTTCAAAACTCGCCAATATTTCTTTGCGTAGTCTACGTAATAACGAGACAACTTAATAAGGAAATGAACCAATTACTGGTTACCTTCTCTTGTTCTGACATCGGTAACACAAGTACTTTTCCCGTTATCGATATTTTCTCGTTTCGTTAACATTCTTTACTGAGTTTCTCCTCAAGAGGAGAGTAAATTAATTAGATTTTACTCTTCTCAGTACGTTAGGTTCATGTTCTGTTCCACATGCTTCGCCGTGTTTCTTCTAACTCAACGGAAAGTACAAAAGTCTGTAGATAATTACTTTTAACAATTAATTTTTTTATAAGCTTCGCTAAAATTGGATAGGAAATACATCCCATGTTCCTTTTAATTAAGTGAAATATAGGTAATTGCTTATGTAGGTAAACCTATAAAAGTCTGTACGTAAATGATTTTGATAATTAATTTATCAGTTAACTAATACTGGATGCAAAATACATCCTGTCGCTGTTTTCTCAACGGTTATGCGAGATGTTTAAATCGCAGTTTGACCTTGATCGAAATCACATCGTTAGTGAACGTCCACCATTGTGTCGTATTATTCAACAAGTTGACAGCAGTAACAAATGCGCACAAGGAACGCGTGGTGTAAATATTAAAATTTGTAACGACAGCGTACAGGACGTACAACCCATAAAAACAATATGAGTTGCCAAATAACTGGAACGTGGTTAAAGGGCACATGAACAAGTTCGCACAGGCACAGAAGTAATCGTTGAGCCGCGACTGTGTTATGCAACTCCAGTTAAATGAATTTTGTATTCACACGAAAGGTGGATATGTATAGACCCTTTTATAGCAGCGTACATAACTCATAAATAACTAATGTAACAGCGATGACTGTGGAAATAATGAACTAATGAAGGAGGCTGACTATGGTACTAAAATGGCATTGGACAGAGCGTAGTCTTAGAATAAACGACAAAAGCAGACTAAGCCGATTACCGCAGGGCTTCTATGACTTTAAAGACAAGAAAAGGCAGATAGCCTTTCAGGTGAGGAAATGAAATTCCTATGTGTGTGGGAATACCTTAGAACCTGCCCCGAAGTGACAGAAGCCAAATAACAATGTTGGGAGAGGCCTTCACTATTAACTGAGCCTAGTTCCAAACAAACAAAATGTTGTTTTTATTCCAAAAATTTAGGTATATACTGAAACTACGAAAAAGGCTCGTTTGTCTATAGAATTTACTGGAAAATAGGACATCCCTATTTTTTGGGATAAAATTGCTAATACTTTTCAAACTTAAATTCAGTATTAAATTATTGGCCTAACATCAGAATGCTATTACATTTTTGCTATAATAAATGTTTACATGCTATCTGTAGATGTTTGAATCTGAGACGTGAGCCGATTGTAATATCCTCGTAAAATTTAGAGCAAGTATCTAGTAAAAATATGGGGGTTTATTTTTGAGTAAGTACAGTATTTATATTTTTTTATGTGTTACTTACTAATCAGGTTATATGTATTTACACTACATTAGTTTATATGTAAAATATTCATTAGTTTATGTACTTGGTTGTAAACATAATATAAAATGCTAATAGAGTTTTGCACAATTTGTCAATTATTGTGTTCGACTAAATAAAAACGTGTTCGAAATAATAGTCGAAACGTGTAAAGAAATGTTGAAAAGCGTTAATAAAAGTGAATGTATGTAGTACAGATGCGTCTGGGTAAAGGATAAGCGCGTCGTTTTGGCAGATACGGGAATAGGCCGGTCGATATGCCGCAATATTGCACACGCGGGGCGATGTAGCTGCGCCAATGATGGGAAGCGATAACACAAACAATACAGCCAAACACGTAAAACACATTAAACAAAATACGTACCAAGCGATAACCTGACGGTGCCAAAACGTTAACTACTCCAGAGATCACCACTACCAGCTGTCGTAACATTACACTTTATGAATACAAATTCAGTTACAATAAACGTCTACGTTAAAAGAACATTAAAGTAAGTGTACATGATAGCTTTTACAAAATATCGGTATGGAGAACCATACATGACTTCCATATTCTAAGATTTATATTTAAAATCATTTTCAGCCAAACAGCCAGGGAAGGAATTTTAACAAAAAAATACTTCTTTCTTGCCAATAACGTAGTACCCATATCAAAAACATTATCCCCTCCCCCTTCAACTATAATTTTGATTTATAGAAAATTACCCCCAGCCCGTTCAACTAGCCTCTTCATTTATAGATATTTCATCTACGTTTCTACAGTGGATTATTAAGATCTTATCAGGATACTTTATCAAATTTAAGTACTTTACTCATGTTACAACAAAAAATGTTTCAGGTAAACTGCCCTTTCCCCGTAACCGATCTTCACCAAAATCAACAGACATTGAGTTCTCTATAGCTCAGGCACATATGTAAAAAATTATTTGATTCTGTTTGAATTTACGGCAGTTATGGTTCGTCATATAAAAAATTACCCATGTTAAAACATAAAACATGAGATTTATAAAACATATCTAAGATTTATATTTAAAATCATTTTTGAAATAAAATATTTTCATAGAACCTACTAACGCTGGGGAAATCTGAGGAGCCAATCAGAGTTGGGCCTACCTGTCACTCTGCTGAATTTGGTGGAAAGCCCTGTCACTGTCGTCAAAGTATCAGCCTTGACAGGGTCCTCTTTTTCTGCAAAATGGGAGAGGAGGCTTGAGATGGAGTGAGTGACATGGTCCCCACCTCAATGAAGAACCCATTGTTTTATAAAAATATATTTAAATTTTGAAAACTGAAAATTCTTTTCTTGTTGTAAATATTTATATTTTATAATCAAAATGACTTTATCAAAAAACAAACATTATTTTTTTATAATAAGTACTTACATATGTTTCTTAATATGCTTACTTTTTCTTCAATGTTGATGATCATTTCCAAACATTCTGACAAAATTGTATCTACAGAACAGTTAACATTCCCCAGGTTTCCATTTCTGCTAATTTCTCATTACACCTTCCACTGACGTATTATTAACCATTTCATAAACTATCGTATAATCTTTTCAGATTTTGTGGTACAAAATCTGAAATTTTCAGATTGCCTGGCAACAAAATTATTTTATTTTCAACAATTACCATTGTTTGAAAAAGTTTAAATGAATTTTCAAGTACTTTACTCTTGTTAAAAGGTAAAAGGTTGCAGGTAAACTACCCCTTCCCATTAACTGATCTTCACCAAAATCTAAAGGCCTTGAGTCCTCTACAATTCACTGACGTATGCAAAACATTATTTGATTCTGTTTGAATTTGCGGCAGTTATCGTTTGCCATAGAAAATACGCTTGATAAAAAACGTTGCAGGTAAACTACCCCTTCCCCTCAACTGATCTTCACCAAAAACAATAGGTCTTGAGTACTCTACAAATCAGGGCTGTATGCAGAAAATTATTTGATTCTGTTTGAATTTGCGGCAGTTATCGTTTGCCATATAAAATACCCTTGTTAAAAAAACGTTGTAGGTAAACTACCCCTTTCCCTTAACCGATCTTCACCAAAAACAATACGTCTTGAGAACTCTACAAATCAGGGCTGTATGCGAAACATTATTTGATTCTGTTTGAATTTGCGGCTGTTATCGTTTGCCAAAAAAAAAAAATTCCCTTTATAAAAAAAACCGTTGCCGGTAAACTACCCCTTCCCCTCAACCGATCTTCACCAAAAACAATAGGTCGCGAGTACTCTACAAATCAGGGCTGTATGCAAAAAATTATTTGATTCTGTTTGAATTTGCGGCAGTTATCGTTTGCCATAGAAAATACCCTTGTTAAAAAAACGTTGTAGGTAAACTACCCCTTCCCCTTAACCGATCTTCACCAAAAACAAAAGGTCTTGAGAACTCTACAATTTAGGGCTGTATGCAAATAATCTTTTGATTCTGTTTGAATTTGCGGCTGTTATCGTTTGGCATAGGAAATACCCTTGTTAAAACATAAAACGTTACTGGTAAACTACCCCTTTCCCTTAACCGATCTTCACCAAAAACAATAGATCTTGAGAACTCTACAATTCAGGGCTGTATGCGAAACATTATTTGATTCTGTTTGAATTTGCGGCTGTTATCGTTTGCCAAAAAAAAAAAAAATTCCCTTGATAAAAAAAAACCGTTGCCGGTAAACTACCCCTTTCCCTCAACCGATCTTCACCAAAAACAATAGGTCGCGAGTCCTCTACGAATCAGGACTGTGTGCAAAAAATTATTTGATTCTGTTTGAATTTGCGGCAGTTATCGTTTGCCATAGAAAAAAAATCTACAGACACAAGACAGACAGACACACACACAGACAGACACACACACAGACACACACACAGACACTTTTCGGAAAACGACTTTTTTTCATGTTTTCAGTGTAGTAGAATCAGAATCTGCAATAATCTCGAACACGATTTTTTTTGCCATCACCATACTTCCATTCCTTAAGGAATATGGAAGTAAAATCGATATACGTATCTGGTCCAAACCTGTTCCCATACGATTGCGTACAATACATTTTTATAGTATAGGCAAAACTGCTTACACTTTCGGCCTATTTTGTTTTGCACCCAGTAACTTCGCGTCATTAGATATTTTCCTTTTTACTCTTAGCATTATGGCGCAGGCCGCCTCAGAGGTTTCTATGGGGACTCATAATCGCAACGTCTGACCTTCGGTAGGGACATCGAGTCAAGGTCTGCCTACCCCCCTCCACTGACGCTTAGCACAAATATTACAGTACTCTTATATGTCATGCTTGGCGAGCGCCCACACACATTTTGTAATTTGTATTAACTTTTTTATGAGACTATCCGCTATCCGCTTTTGTATTGCGGATATCTTTTGTATATCATTTGACAATTGCGGAGTGTACCCTGCGTATTGTACAGGATAAGTGAAAATAAAACAGACAATGAATTTTCAGAATTTATTTTTATTTTATTTTACTCTGCCATTTATTTTACCATTTGTTATACTATCATTTCTCTGCTTTTTCAGTGACGATTTGCTTCTGCGTTACGAACACTGTACATACATTTTAATTTTAACAGTGCTTAGATTAAAACAGCTGACGATCACATATTTATAGTGGTCAAGACACTGTGTTGTGTACAGGAATTATACGATAGTTCAGGTCTCATTCAATTCTATTTCACTACGATATTGTACAATTGAAATTATGTTTAAAGATCGTAAAAACAAATATTATCGTAACGCACTTGACGTTGACCTTGTTCTCTCTCTCCTATTACGACTTCATTGTTTCATCGGAAGCTGCTCATCAGAAAAAATAAAACGATTACAACTAGAAGAAATGAAGTACTGCTAAATACACTCGTAAATTTTTTAAGTGACATGACAGATGGGTATCTCTTGTCGCTTGTAACAATACTAACTACCATTGTTATCCGTCTTGTGACTTCCTTTTTTACACAACAACGCGTTACAAACTCTCATTGTCAGGCTGTAAAATAATCCCAACATAGTTCGTAAAAAAAAAACATTAACGTATATCACAATTTAATTTTATATTTTTTTGACAGACTTTATTGGCATTATTTATTTTGTGGATTTATCCTTGAAACGCGTCATTGTGTAGAAAACGAAGTCACAAGACAGACTGTAACAAAGAAGTGTCAGAATGTATGTGTACGCACACGAAAGGTAATAACCGGATCCCTTAAATTAAAACAAAACAATGACGTATTGAGACGTGAAGACTGCTTCTGCGAAACGAGACGAACGCCGAAATCAATCGGCGGAAATTAAAGCCCTACGGGGGCGAAAGTGTATACGCGATAAAACGATAACCGTAATGTTGATATCAGAGATCAAGTGGAGATCTCCTCTGGAACGATAGATTAAAAGCACACCGTCAAGAGCGGCTCCATCACGTGAACAAAACAGCAGATCAGCGTGTACTTATACTGGCTTCCTAGGCCTTCGACTGAAAACACATATGTAGACAGGAGAGTAGAGTACTTACAAAGAAGAAGACCCAAGGAGTAGGAGCATAGTCGTGCGCTTCTAGTCGTGACCAACCGGATCGAGATTGCGTCGGTCCAGGGTTAATCTGGTATGAACGACATTGTTGCTTTTCAGTTTTGGGTTTAACTTTTAATATCAGCCTTTGGAGCCAAGTGATATTAGTCTTCTTACCTATTCATAATTAGAGACGAGTGCTACGCTCCATTTCAGAAACAACGATTATTTTTAATCTTTTTTAAGTACATTCCCCTCAATGTTTGGGTAGCTCCTCCTATACCGAAACATTCTAGTATACTAGTGTGCTCCCGAGTTGCACAACTCACTCATTATTTTGAACGAAGTACATTTATTTATTAGATAAATTATCATATTAGAAAAGTTTTCAATTATCAGACAAATTATGAAAATCCCGATTACCCTACTACTTTCTTTAATAAAGTAACAATTGTAGGGCAATCGTAGAATAAACGACTAACATTCCAGACAAACGGATTTGTCTTGAAATTCCCTTTAGTCTGACACCCGCCAAGATTTTTACAATTTTTTAAATTTTTAATCGCATTTTGGGACCTGGAATCAAATATTTTGAAATTTTCAAAATTGTATACTAGGATTCAGACTTTTGATTAAAATAGTCTTTGATGTAATATCGCACATAGGATTTGTAATTTTATCCAACATTTGCCCCATTTGCCTCTGGGGTTTAAAATATTTAATAGGCTATTTAACACTACATTCAAATTTTAATTAAAATTCCTTTTTATTTGTTAATCCACATGAATTTTTGCGATTTTGTCAAGGCTTTTCCCCATTTTTTATTCCACAGAGTCCCAAAATTTTGCAATTCTTAAAAATAAATATTGAATTCATATTTCCGTTAATATTTCCTTTAATTTGCTACCCCTTCTGCAATGGGCTTCTGTAGTCCATTTTAAAATGGATTTCTGCAATTTTTTCAAACTTTTGAACCCCTTACACTGTTCCTATTTTTTGAAGTCTCAATCTCAAAAACAATAAGGTCCTGTAGGGTAAATGTATGGATGGATACATGTGCCACGTTTTACGAAAATAGGTTGATGTGTTCAAAAGTACTGTTATCATGAGAGACAAACAGACAGAAAAATGTCAAACGGTCAAGTTGAAATTGAGAACACGCTTCGCTCGTTCAATAATTTAATTCTATTCCTACAGGTATTAAGTAGCTTAGAACAGGACCCTACTACTTTAGTCAAACAGGTATTAAGGTATTAAGCTTGTATTGTAGGAAGAGCAGCCTAAGCTTCAGCCACAATATTACGTTATTATATACGCTTCAGCCTATTACGTTCAGCAGCACTATTATTAAACACTGAGAACAACCAAGGAATTTCTACGGGAGAATAAGAATGATAAGAGCATCTCTAGTCAAAAACGATAAACGTCTAAAAAGATCGCGACATAATGGTCTGAATCGTTTCACCTAATCGACATCCTTCATCTAATTCAAGTGAACATAAATTTTATCTTTTCTTATTACTTTTATTTTTACATATTTTTGTTACTTTTTTCGTGATTTCGTCACTTCATTTCAAATGATGCACAGCTTTTGGTTTCGACTATGATTTTTCGTTTTTATTATTCAACTTACATTACAGACACATATACTTTTCCTATATATATTTGTGCATTTAATCAGAGTCCAGTGCAAACCAGACAATAATGAAATAAATGTTTTAGAAATTAACAAATCTATTTTGTTTTTGTTTTATACAATATGTTAGGCCTATGTTGTCATAATTTCTGCGTAGTACGTTTAGTTACGCAAAATTATTGACGAGTTCCATGAATGTATTCTTATATACATAATTATATAATGATTTAGGTGTCATCAAACTGAAGACAATAGATTAAGCTGAAGAGATGTATTATTATGATATGGCGTCGAATAAATAAACGATACGTATATCTTAATATCTCTATATAAATAAAGTCCTGAACCTAAGAAAAGTTACTTCTCAGCAAATTCCACGTTACTACACCGTATACGTTGAGATCCCAAAGTAGGCTATACAATTAAACTTCAAGGAACTTGCAAGAATGGGGTGTGACCTTAGACAAACTTGTTTGTGTTCAACAACTACAAGTGCAGATTCTTAGAAAGCTAGTCTTAGAGGAAGACGGACGACATAAAAGGAAAATAATCGATATGTTGTGCTAAAATCTTTGCTATTCACTCTTAGCAGACATATGAAACTTTTGACCTAGACAGTGACCTTGCTGATTAAAATGTAATTCCGGTAAAGTTATGACTTTCAGTAATGGAGAATGTATGCATACAGTAATTCAGTGTATTTTACTGCAGTTCTCAATGGAGATAACATTCATCATCATCCAGGTGATACAAGTATTAAACCAAAATTGGTTCCAATATTTCCATCGGTGAAACTCCTTCCTGCAGATGATCCATATTTATGAGGTTGCATAGCTTCGATGTCACTATCACTCAACACACGCGGATCAGATTCACTCGCGGTGTATGTGTTCCGTGATGTTCACAGTTACTATCAGAGTCTATGAGGTCATGTGTTGTGTGAGTACGTTCATTGTTAACGAGCGTGTATATGTATGACTGTCTATTATCGAACTTCTTCTTGTATACGTTAATGTATCGTGTTTTCGATAGTGTGGTGTATTGTTCCAATCGATCTTTTAACACTTCGCACTGTACAACGGTACGTTTTCGTTGTTCGGTAAAGTATTAACGAAAGTTCTGCGAGTCTGTTATTAATGAAACTGCGAATGATTAGCTTGGTTCTTAATAAGCGGTAGCTGAGTAAGATAAAGTACTTGAAAGTTATTAATCACTTATGTATATTGCTTGATTGAGTCACTGTGGATACACTATTACTGGATAACTTGTCAATATTGAAATGTTAAGTCACTGATTAAAGTACCGCGTAACTGAGTTTCAAAGTCAAAACTGCTATACGTATGTTAACTGAAATGTATTAAGACTGAGAACTTTGACTGAGAAAAGAGTAAGATTGAAAAGTTTATGAAGACTGACCAAAGTATACGATTGAAAATTTTATGTAGACTATCCTCTCGCGTGCTCTGTAAACAGTTTTTATTAAGCATCATTTACCACAATGCAATTTCCTGGCAAACACGCCTTTGGTCAACCATGATAGGTCAGATGAATTCCTACCCTTATGCAGAACTATGGTTCTCTACTTCTGATTCGTTGTTCGCGTTGCTATCATGACAACGGGTCTCTCCACCTGTGCTCTGGGAAGATGCTGGACTCTGGTTGGTTGTCTGGTCTCCCCTCAAGTACACGTCGAAGGGCCTCCGTACCTTTTCCTGGAATGTAGAGCAATTCCGCGCCTGTCGATCAAGCTTTTGTCTAAGTATACTCTGGAAGTCTGCTGCTGTTCTCACGCGAACAATACGTCGCATTTTGTTATTGTCTGACTATCCATGACCCTTTTCCGTCAGTTATCAGGACACAGCGTGTCGTCGTTTCCAAGACGGCACTCCTCTTCCTGGTCGTAAATATTAGTTGTCACCAGTAAGATGTCCTCCCGCTGTGCGCACACTCGGTCCTATTCATTAGATATACGTTGTTTGTTCTCATACAGGGTCAGTACAATTGTGTGACTACTCCTTTTTTTACTGCTGGCACGCTTCAAATCAACCTTGTAGCGTGTGCTCATTACAATTTCTCCGTAACTGTGCCACCGTGCTACATTTCTTTGTCTGGTTTGTTGTGGGCTGTAAATCTCGGTTGAGACGAGTCTGTCACAGGCGAACCTTACTTCGTATTGTAATGTTGTGTCGAGCGTACTTTTATTGTTCCTGGCGAACGTCCAGTTGACACTACGTTGAGTTGCTTCCTTATTTATTGCTTCTGGCCCGTGTTGGGGTGTCTTGGCTGGTTGTAACGTACTTTTGATCAAAATTTCAAAAATTAAAATTTTTGGTCATTACACACACCTCCGCTTATCTCTTAGTATTTGTTACGCCTGCACTGTATTAGTGTTCCTCTTAACTTTGTCTTTCTTTATTGTCAGACAAATAATGATTAACCGTATCTGTCTGAACCATGAGTGTAATCTTTCCAGACTGCTGTCACACCGTTAACGCTAATACACGATAATAACCTTTTCTGTTCACATTAATATAAATATATTAATATATCAGGATATCGTAATAATAAAATCACACAGTAAGCAAAGAAATCCTGTTTATTTATTACTCTCTGTGTAACATAGTATTTTCATGAATGTCATTTATTAGTAAAGGTTTGAATATAATGACGGCCCTGCTGCATCACAGATGCTTCTAATAGGCGTTGGAAGCTGTCCATTACTATTCGTAACACATGGCTGGGGGATACTGGTAACGCCAGTTGCGATGCGGTCATTGAAATCCCATCCGATGGCACGTGTCTTAAAGGACGTACTTTGCTTGAGGTACATTTCATTAGAAAAAAATCAGTACATGTTAGATGGGGAGGGAGATTTTTGGGCTACGCAACACGACCATTGTCATCACCTCTGCTGTCCGCACTGTTCTTCACTCCCTCCTGGACTCCAGTTACAAGTAGATGCTGTCAATCTAAAGGAACTTATCCACCTTCTAACACTGCGACCATCTGGCAGATTTTTATGACGTCTCAAGTTGAAATGTCGCCTGAATATACGCCATGAAACAACTACAGAATCATTATTCTTGAAATACATTTTAGCAGCAGAAACACGATGCTCACCAGTCCAGCTCTCCATATCGCACAAAGGAACAAAATTGCAGCTTAAAAACAAGAAACAAAGCCGCGTCATGCGCGCGCACATTGATACATTACGTCAATGTACTACGCGAGTCAAAATATGTAATGAACGCTGCCGCACCTTTTACAATAACATCTAATGACCCCAGATTTTACAAAGCAAATACGATAATACACAACAAATCTACTTCTCTGCCCCTGTGTGCGCCTGTGAATACGAGAGTGGATAAAAGACACCACTCTACCTACGAATAATAACAAAATACGTTTAATCGAATGGAAAAAATAATTAATTACCCTTCTCTCTTCCATTTTGGTGTAATGTGTGATTACGGTAGATTCATTCCCGGGAACTTCCGCGCATAACGAAATCGTACAATGAAGAAATTTGTGTTAGTGGTTGAAATCACAATCAGAATGATCAATATTGCACACCACTATATAAAAATTATTCCGATTAGCGCTTTCAAGCTTCACAGCTCATCGTCAGATCAGGAATAGACAGAAAATATGTAATACCCAACCCTTCACCCCTCTCCCCCACCCTGCTCACCCACAACAAACTAAAAATTAATGACCCTTCCCCACCAGTATCTTATGGCAAGAAATACGTTAACCATTGACTTTTTATACAGTAAACGTTTGTCAGCTGCTAATTTTAATGTTCTGATTTAATATTTTTAATATCTCACGGGAATAGAACACTGCCTCCGTATAATCCAATGCTTTTTCACATTTTTTAACTTGAACATTAGTTTAATGTTTTAATGCATACAGTAAAACGAAAAGATAAAATGAATTGCATTTTCTTAGCCTAGACCAGTGATTTCCAAATGGCAGCACGCGGCCTTATTTCGGAAAACCAATTTAACAATTATTTTATTTACTTTCAAAAGTAAATGAATAATAAAGTATTATTTTAAGTAAGAATGATCTTGCAGAAGAAACCAATGAAAGATTGTTTCACTGATTCATTTTACTTTAAATGCCCTGTAAATTTTACTTTACTTGTTTAATGGAATGTGTATTTGCTCCAGTCGTCTTTTATTTCCACATATTACATGATCCATTCAATCTATTTCCTTCCACCCCTCGGCTAGACAAAACAGACGCGCTTGTCCCATGTTCCGTCCTTGATTCGTAATCAGTCGCATCTGTTATTCACAGAGTTACGTTTAAGTGCTTTCAGCTGGACGTGAACATTCCTGTTTCAGTTGGCAGCAGCAGATCAACCTCATTTTTCACGATAAAGATTTTATGTGAGTAAACAATATTAATATATTTTTTATATATTCAACATTATACTTACACAGTAAAGATTGTATCGTTAAAGATATATCGTAAGCAATGATAAATCTGTTTTATCCTTGAAAAGGAGAAGCAGAAGTAGATATTGAGTAATCCTAGTGGAATATTTCTACACAGCTAGGAAATCTCAACAACAGGAAACCAAAGCAACAACCAGCCAACACACAAATACCTCACAAGGTTCAAAATTAGGAAGGCTGAAGATGGGAACACAAGGCTTCCCGAAACATGTTCCAAATAGGGAGAAAACATCTTGAGATAAAGTCATTATAAAATATATATTATATACATCAAGAAATGGAATGTAGCAGAAAGTGTGTGAAATAATATATTTAACATTTATAATGAATTTACTCAAGATATTTTCTCCTTATTTGGAACATGTTTCGGGAAGCGTTGTGTTCCCATCTTCAGCCTTCCTGATTTTGTGTCTAGTGAAGTACTTGTGTGTTGGTTGGTTGTTATTGTGGTTTCATGTTGGCCTCTGGTACTTTAAATTGGCATTATTGTGTGTGATTGTGGTGTATGTATTAGTATTTTGTGTATTTTCGATGTTGAGTGCTTTGAATATTGTGTCATGTTTTGTATTGATTTGTATAACAACCAACCAAGTACTTCACTAGCCACAAAATCAGGAAGGCTGAAGATGGGAACACAATGCTTCCCGAAACATGTTCCAAATAACGAGGAAATACCTTGAGGCAAATTCATTATAAATATTTTATATATATATATATATATATATATATATATGAAATTGAGGCAAAACTCGAAGTAAAAGACGTAAATGAAATTGGAATCATCTGCAAAGGGTGACAGAGGATCGATTGCCGAAAGCGGCACTGAACTATAAAGCCATTGGTAGAAGAAATGTGGGTCGTCCGAGGATGAGATGGGTGCCGGAACAGGTTTTATAACCTAATCCTTGAAAAGGAGAAGAACAAGAAGAAGAAATTGAGTAATACACAGATTTCCTAGTGGAATATTTCTACACAGCTAGGAAATCTCAATAAGCAAGTTACGTAATAATTAATAGTTTTACATTTTAGTTATTCTAATTATATACTATAAACAATACTTTCAATGTGCTATAATTATCTTGATCATGCATATTTTCCCAATAGTGGGAAGACAAAACTAAAAACGCAAGACTGATGCCTGTAGAACAATGGAAAAGGTAATATGCTGAAGTAATATCAGCCCACTCAGCATCGTGAAGTAGAACTGAGTAGCCGCTGAGATAACAGCGGCGCCTCCTGGCTGTGAATACCGCAACTTGCGGCTGGCGGCGCGTTGTACTGGGCATCCAACCGCCACACTAAACACAAAAGCCGCGCGGTATGCCGTGGTCCTTTAGGGACTGTTGAGCAGAGGTTATTATTATTATATTATAATATCAGCCTAGTAGCGGAGTGAAATTGTGTCAGAAAGAAATAGTTTGTGGTTTTGGAGGAATTGAGTCCGTGGACGGTTAGTGTTCCAAACGGTCCACTATAAAAAAATACTCATTTCAAAATTAATATCATTATTATCAGCAGCAGCAGATACAACGCTATCAACCACCACCACATTTCTTCGAGCACCACCTAGATCATGACGACGATAACGATCATCATGATGAGAATAATGGTTATGATTATTAAAATAAAATAAATAATGATGGAAGTCAATTAAAATATATCTAAATAATAATTATACGTTAAAAATATTGAGATTATCTGAAAAAGGAACATTGTTTCACTGAACCCGGCCTTAAAATCACGTAAGGAGCAATACAGTTAAATAACGTTAATATTAACTAACGATTAATTTTCGCAATTATGTTTAATTATTATTTATACGAGTTAAATGAGATTTTTAACCGTTGTTTCTCATATCACTTGAACAAAACGTAAAGCAAAACTAACATCTAAATCGCGTGATTAGGCGCAAGTCAAACTCCACGTAACATCACATGAACCGGTAATATCAAGGTCACTGTCCAGACAGTTTTTTCCATTCATTCGTTCGTTGCAGTTGTGTAATGACATAATTACATAATAATCGGTGTAAGGCTTGCCTATCTTAAGAAAAACAAGATAATAATAATAATATGTAACGTTGTTTCCCTTGTAGGCCTATACCTGTACACCTGCGTCACAGGAAGGTTTAACACAATAAATTGTTTTTCGAGATATTACTCTTACACTATAGTGGTTCCTATCTATAACAACATCTGTGTTTTCAGAAAACCGGTGGCCATCGTTTGAGGTGAGGTAAGTTCCTACAGAAAAGTCCCAAGCCCTCCAGGTTGGGGAGTTTGCCGCGCCAGGGCTTGTAATTCGTCTGTGTAAAATATTTATAAATAAAACTTCGTCAGTTGCAGCGGAACGGATGGATTACAGGGTCCATAGTTTCAGACGTCCATTGAAACGTTAGTGGAGCGAAGCAGGTCAGTGACTGCGTGACAAACGATAACCGGATTAACAGCATATGACAAAATGTTGAAAATGTTCAAATAATGTTTAAATATTAAACACATGTTTAAACAAACTTGAAATATTAAATAAATTTAAACGAGGTATTAAACATTTTAATATTTATTTGCGCACGCACACACACACACACACACACACACACACACACACACACACACACACACACACACACACACACACACACACACACACACACACACACACAGTCTAAACGAATATTTGTGAACAATAAAAAATGTAAATATTTAATAGCCAAATACACACAAACACTCACATTATTACATATATTTAAACAGTAATAAATTAGAAATACATATAGACGTATAAGGAAGCATATATACAGGCCTAATAATTTTGACATCAGTGATTCACACGGTATTTTATTTTCATAGTAGCGAAAAAGCATTTCTGATTGCTAAATGTGTGTGTGTGTGTGTGTGTGTGTGTGTTCGTTTGTCTAAAGCGCAGTGAAAGAGGCTCGAAGAGAAGTAATAAACCCACACAGATCAAGAATTTATTTAAAAATTATTTAAATCGATTCAATTTGTGAGAATAAGTGTAGTGAGAGACGCGACGAAATTGCGTTACAAAACAGCAATGTACATTCTCTTTCCGTATAATTCATTTATACGGATCCTCTGTTGAAGCTGTTCCTCTTAAAGATTGAAGTTTATTAAATTAGTCCTGCTAGATAAGGATGTGCTGGAACAGGCTAGGCAAGGTAAGGTAAGGTAAGGTAAGGTAAGGTAAGGTCAATGTCGTCATGTACACGTGAGCGGGTTGCACCCTTGACTTCACAGAACGCTCGCTTCATATTATTGCTTTTGCTAACGGAACTTCTTCGCCGACAATTACACCCGTCCTGAACCAAGTAATTGTACTTTCATAATTAAAAACTTAATTCTTAATTAGTTCTATAGAATTTTTCCAATACTTTATATTCAGTTAACGTCAACTTTGTGCACTGTAAATGGCAGACACAAATGAAAGTTTAAATACATTTTTCTCAAGAGGGGAATTACATTTTAACTATTTCTCACACTTTCCACTTCTCGTAAACGTGACTCCATGTTACTAAAGATCCCCTCAGATTATTGACATCTTATCTGTTTATTTCTTATCTGTAATTACTCGTTAAATATTTTAATTCACAGTTTACTTGCCTGTCCCTGTGCCTGTCTCCATAAGAAATGTAAGTTACCGCATTTTATTCTATAGTTTGGCCGGTTAACGAGGGCGACTATACTACTAGCATACACAACACACAGACTAACACAAACAAACACACGCAGTTGGTTCGACTTCACCCGCACAGGGCGCATAATGTTAACGTCTGAATCATCTACTGGACATTCCAGTACTCAATCAAACTTTATTACTCTTATATTTTAATTCAATAAATCCATAATATTTGGATTTTGCACTAAATTTTAAGAAAAACAATACCAAACATGGTGAACATACAGCTAGAAATATGAAGAGCATTCAGAAGAAATAATCCAATTAAAAAGAACATTGTTTTATAAAATAGTGAACTCTTTGTCGTGGTTGGGCTCAGTTTAAATACAATTACACGTAATATTCAATGAAGCAGTCAAAATAAAGAAATTGCTTTTATATAACCAAACTGTTGGTGATGCATTGACTGGATCTCTTGGAGCCAGGTCCAAGGTATTGTCTGGCGAACGGTGCCTGTGCGTGCGTTAGCAAAGGGTCTGCTAAGCCTTCAGCCGCCCTCCTTCTCCGGCCACAGTATAATTTTGTTGCGTTTTTATAAACTTTATATAAATAAATTAATAAATTAAATCCTCAAGTACGTAGTTCGTCTTTCCTACATTAGGCTCACAATCTGTTCGTTCCAACTACTCCCTCCAGATATTCCTTGGCCCCCTCGTACATCTACTACGATTATTCTAATCTATCATTCGCCATTCTGCTTATCAGCTCGTCCCATTCTTTACGTCTTCGGAGCAACACCGGTTCCCCAGTATCCCCCTTTTTTTCGTATGAATTGGCTACGCATTCGATCTCTTATAATATCTCCTAATATACTTTCTTCACAGTTTGCGCCTCTAATGTTACCAATATTCGTCCGGTCTTCACTGCGTCAGATGTCCTTCCTCCAGCATATGTTAATACATACTGCACAATCCAACTATAAATTCTTACTTTCGACTGTGTCCTTTTTGTCCCATATATTACCATTTAGACGTGTAGAAGCTTTCGCAGCTTTTTTGACTTGATTACCACCTATGTCGCTAGAATCGCGTTGACAGTTACAACTGGTTTATAAATGGGAAACATAACCTGTTCAGTGACTTGCCCTGGTGATCATTCTGCGTGCAGCTTGATAGTTCCTTGATGTTAAAATTTTCCTTGATGTTCCATGATAGTTACGTGCGTTTTCATGGGTTGGAATTCTTAGCCAAATCTTTGAAGGAAAAAGGTACTGCTCGTCTGTGTTCCTTAATATCAGCCAAGCATTCGATAAAGTTTGGCATTAAGTATTACTCTATAAACTCAAAAATAACTTGACTGAATCCATGTTCATGATCTTAAAGTCATATTTATAAGGAAGATAGTTTCGTGTACCTCTTGAGAATATGACTACTAGATTGTTTCCAATAAGATCAGGACATCCTCAAGAATGTGTTCTGGCTCCAATTTTGTATATTTACATTTAGATCTGCCAACTATTTATTAATAACGTCATCACTGGTACGTACGTTAACAATACTGCAACACTTGCTATAAACAAATACCCAGTTTATGCAAACAGTTTACAAAAGAGTTTACAACCAGTTCCTCTACGTCACATTGAAGAATAAGCTGAAAAATGTAGAATACAATTAAATGAACCTAAATGAGCATAGATCACAATCACAAAATGCTACGTCGCGATACCAACTGTGAGATTAAACAACAAAGCTATCTTGGTAGCCGACTCTGTAATAGACTTGGGCATCCACCTAGACAAACAGCTTACACGCCGCAACCACATTTCCATGAAGAGCAAACAACTGGATATCATGTTTCGTAAACATTATTGTCTCCTGGGCAGAAAATCAAACTGTCTCCAGAAATCAGCTTCAATGAGAAATAAGCTGTTGGTTTACAATACTGTATTCAAGTGTGTGTGGACATACGGCGTTAGGCTGTCAATTGGAACTTTTAGCTTCCAAATCCAACATCGCTATAGGCCTATCCAGACCAATGTACTGCATGCCACAACCAATGCACCGTGGTTCGTCAGCAACAAACACATCGAGGGGGAAACAGACCTCCCTACAGTCAGGGAAACCATCTCGCAGTTCAGTGAAAGATAAGTGAAATGGTTTGAAGCGCACACAAATCCTCTAGCCATAAATCTGCTAGATAACCTGCAAACAAGACGATTAAAATTAACATTTTCGCTTGATTTACTTAGACTTCAAGATTCTAAATACATTGAACATAACATGTCACTTTTAAATACTCACACAGAGAACTAGTCAATGGACTAGTTCTCTCTTTACCATGTATTCTGTCAACAATTATGCTTATTTATATTTAAAGACTGCATAAATAAAAGTAAAAAAATAATATTCTTAAGCCAAATGTTGACATTCTTAAATCCAACAAAGTACTTAAAAATCAATTCATCGTCAATATGTATCTACAATTCTCCTTTCCTCCCTTCTTCCTCTCGCAAACACATACGCGTTCTCTCGCCCCCCCCCCACACGCACACCCACAAACACATTTGAATTACTAAGGTTAGGTTCCTATGTAGAGTACCTTTCTACTGGTGTATACTTACACTCTCATTTTTGCGTTAGTGTGGCTACTTCCATAGTAGTAATAGCAACCCTATCACCAGCCGCGACTACTATAAGGCAGAATAATAAAATACGAAACTCTGTAAACGGTACCGTAATGTATGCATACATTATTTTCAAGCGTGATACACGTACTGTACAGTATATATTGTATGAACTGAACTTCTTCACAACTAAGTACTCGGTCGAATGAGTAATGCTTTCGAGCTACTTTCCATACTGTACTATACACACTCTTATTATAAATTGGGTTTATGGAACAATGCTGTATTGCTGTATTATGGACCTTGGGTCGAAATTTCGATAATCCAAAAAAATTTTATTTCTCTTTCACTTCACGTTACCAAAGTTTGAGTTTATCTCAAAATCACAAAACAAATTACGGTACAATACGAATAATAAAGTGTGTTGGATTGTTTATTTGTTTTAATTGTTTCCTGTATTGGATTGAAACAAAACATTTCCAAACTGTACGAACAGGCAAAGTACCATCACCACCCATCTCCACCTTCATCATCGTCATTGTCATCGTCATCCAGTAGCATTATAACCTATATGAGTCAATATTAGGATTTACGCCAAAATTATTTATAAACCTTCTGAAGAAGCCTCCGCCAGTTCGGTCCCCTAATCTCATACTGCCACTCTCCACTTCTGCGTCCCAAACAGACTCTCAGCATCCTTCCTCACGCCATTTACCCAACGAAACATTGATCAATCGATTCTCCTGGTTCTATACATTGCTCTGACATTTAGCGACTTAATGATACCATAATCATCCATTCTGGCGATACTTTCACATAAAAAAGAGTATATTGATCACGAATATTTTGGAAATGCCGGTTTGTAAAGGAAATTGTCCAGTGCCAGGCCCCTGAATTTGAAATGAGATCGCTTGCAACGACGACTAACGTATATGCATTTAGGCCTACTTACTTCCACGATACATGCTGAATCCTTTAAACCCGGGGATTCGAATTTCAAAGGCAAATTTGCAATAACCGTCAGATTAGATTCGGGTTTCCATCAGATTGGCCCGTAAAATTACTCCTTTACTTACATATTTTCGGTTGTGTACGATTTCTCTGAGATTGGAAACTTTTACAGTGGTAATGACTGATTTTTATAAGACTGTTATGTTTACAGAATTTTATAAACTTTATAAGATTCTTTAAGGTTTATTTGTCAGATCTTGAGTTTAAGTGTTTAAATGGCATTCAATGCTTATTCATAAAAAATCCCTTGTAATTAAGTCAGCAGTAAAAATAATTTACTTGTAAAATTCTTATAAATGCAAGTCAGTAACAAAAAATCAGATCAGATTTGCCTATTATTAACTTAACGATACTTATTTCTATGATTTGTGTGCATCTTGTACGCAATGGGCGATTTATGAGTTTCTAAACATAAAGTTTAATGCTTTACGTGTGGAGTTTTTCTTACACTAAATTCAGTAACACTTTTATCCCCAGTGAAGAAGGAAAATGCTCCTAACAATAGACGAACCACTACCAATAAACAGTGCGGAATTTTAAAGGTGAGGGAAAGCAACTTCATTAAACGTCCTGGGGAAATACCAAGCTATTGGTCAATGTATTAAATATGGGAAACCTTCAATCTCCGGATTGAGACTAAATAAAAGAAGAAGTTAATATAGATTATTAAACTTTCACTTGTGAAACTTACTTTGTTTCTCCCGTACGCGTTTCGGCGTGATGTGCGCCTTATGAGACAGTCTGTCTCACACCGCTGACGAAGGCGCACATCACGCCGAAACGCGTACGGGAGAAACAAAGTAAGTTTCACAAGTGAAAGTTTAATAATCTATATTAATTTAGTGCTGTGAAAAAAGAAGATGAACTATCAAAACAACTAAAAGAAGAAGGTTCGTAACACATTTTATAGACGAATAATTCAGTAAATCAGCTTTTTATATTAACGACTTTAGGAACTGTAATATCGTTGAAATATCGTTCCTTTCTTAAAACGATATAGATAAGGTTTTCTTACAAACAAGAAAATAACAAAGTAGTTCTTTGCATTAAGTCACAGTAAGTAGCAGAATACATCAATTATTAACAACAATTATTAACCTTTATATTGCACAGTAATTATTGTACATTGTATATGTTATATATATTATCCACCATATTTGTTATTCATCTTATAATCACTTCTGCAAGTAGAATATAATGTAGTAATATAAAAAAAATAATAAAATAATAATAATGTAATAATATAATTTATCAAGAAAGCTCCGATGATACAGATATATTTTGCGAAACGTGAGCCAGGTTTAAAAAAAAAGGATAAAACATTCGGCCTTCAGAAGTAATTATAATTTGATAGATAATACAAAAATTCTGCAAGAAACTTAACGAGTTACTTACGCAGAAATATGTTATTTAGTAACAGATTAGCCCTGCTTCTGCAATTGTAATTTTATCGGTAAATAAAATCTGATAAACAATTTAACGCATGTTTCACGGAACAAATCTGTTGTCTATATTCATATTGAAGTCTCTAATGATGCAGATTTATTCTGTCAAAAACACGCGACAGGTTTTTATATAATCTAATAAAAAACACTTATAGAAGTAATGAGTTATTGAATAATAACATAGAAATACTGTAAGAAACTTGAATCACAAGAGTTACTTAAAAATAACACACACACACACACCAAATACACTGTACTCACCGTCTATGGCTTTTTTCCGTGATGTTTTTTTTTTTTTTTTTCCCCCAGTTTACATGTTTCGAGGCACTTGCCTCATCATCAGAACTTATAAAATCAATCTATGTCATAAAAATGACATTTGTCAAAATATTAAAAACACAATACGGCAATTAAACTATGTACATAAATTCGTTTTAAAAATGTTCGGTGTGCCTTGCAAGACAACACGCGCCGTACTGACGTAATCTAAGCCTTATCTCGACTATATCTCATAGCGGTATCGTACAGTATATTTGACTTATACTGTAATTGGTCGTTCAACACATGTGGCTTGGTACTGGCGTCGTTGTATGCTTTGTAAATTTCATATTCTTCAAATATTCTTCAAAATTTCATATTTCATATTGAAGAATATGAAATTTACAAAGCATACAACGACGCCAGTACCAAGCCACATGTGTTGAACGACCAATTACAGTATAAGTCAAATATACTGTACGATACCGCTATGAGATATAGTCGAGATAAGGCTTAGATTACGTCAGTACGGCGCGTGTTGTCTTGCAAGGCACACCGAACATTTTTAAAACGAATTTATGTACATAGTTTAATTGCCGTATTGTGTTTTTAATATTTTGACAAATGTCATTTTTATGACATAGATTGATTTTATAAGTTCTGATGATGAGGCAAGTGCCTCGAAACATGTAAACTGGGGGAAAAAAAAAAAAAAAAACATCACGGAAAAAAGCCATAGACGGTGAGTACAGTGTATTTGGTTAACTAACACGTGGCTTGGGACTACAATAGGATTTATTCCGTTTAATTCAAAAAACACACACACATTATTCTTGTTATTCAAACTGATAATACATAATACTTCACATTTTAAACAAGAATAATATACATTCCAAAATTAAAATTAATTAATTATTTATTGAGTTTAATATTTTATTTATGTTTATACCATTGTTTTGGGAAATGTACAGAGTATCATCAACGTATCTAAAGTAACATCCTAATGGGTTGTTTAATTTTCTTACATTTATTATTTATTCAGCGAGTTTTTGTAGAAAGATTTCTGATATGATAGCGGAGGTTGGGGCTCCCATAGCAAGGTAATATGTTTGATAGTATAGTTTGTTGTTGTATTGAAAATAATTTTGATTTAAAATTATTTTTAAAGTATTAGTTAATTGTTTAATGTATTTAATTTAATTGTATTTAATTACATTAATTTACAATCCAAAATAAAATTCACATTAGAAGAAGGATCTAATAATAAATTAAATTATTTAGACATAAAAATAAAGAAAAATTAAACAGATTTTGAATACTCAGTATACAGGAAACCTTCTCAAACTGAAGTTAGTTACCGTATACCAAACAATTCTAACCACCCTCCCCAACATAAAATGGCAGTACTTAATTCCATGATTTACCGGATACTTAGAATACCACTAAATGACAAAGAAAGAAATATCATCCAACCAATAGCAGTTAAAAATGGATACAAAATAAAAACTGCCAACAAATTAAAATATAAAATAAAACATAAACTCACTAACCAAATTCTCAATAACACAACACAATATATTATTAATTCACCTATTAATAATAATATAAAATACAACCTTCACTTATTATGGAAATATAACTCAAAAACAAAATAGAATAAGTATTTAAAGATACAAATTCAAAAATATCTTATAATACAGATAATATAATTTTAAATCAAATAAAACCTAAAACTAAATTTAATATTCACAATATAAATGGAATATACACAATAGAATGTCCAGATTTCAATAAATTTTACGTAGGCCAAACAAAGGAAAAACTACTCGATAGATTCCTTCAACACCGCAAAGCATTTTTAAAACCATATATTTATAAATCTAATTTAGCCACTCATTGCCTAAATGATAACCACCAATTTTCAGGCATTGAAAATATAATATTAATTAAAAACATGCAAAAAGGTCAAAAAATGAGTATTTGGGAAAATCTTAATATTTACAAACACAATAACAATAATTTATTAATTAAAAAACAAACTCAAATAAAAACAAAGCAACATGAATTATTTAAAATTATAAATTTATTAAAATAAATAAAATATAAACATTAATTTCCATTATATTTCCAATATAACCGACAAAACAGCCGCTTAAGTAAATACACATTAAAACGTTCGTTAACTAATCGACTTAAAATGGATTATCAGTTATTTTACATTAAAAACGAAACAAATTCGAATGTTCGTTGGTTTCTATATTAACATACAATTAATTCAATTGTTATTGATTTACTTACAAACCCCTAATGATGCGTATTGTTCAGTGAGAAGTGCGTTAGGTGTTGAAACAACAAAAACGCAATACACTACTTGCAGAAGAAACTATATTGAATATTATCACTATATATACATACACATATACACATATACATATATATTATATATATAATACATATATATGTATGTATATACATATGTATGTATGTATATACATATGTATGTATGTATGTATGTATGTATATTAGCAGGATTAATATTATTATCAGTATTTATACATCCTTAAATTTTTTTAGTGACCGTCAATCAATGAATGTTTTAGTGGATGGGTAGTGAGGATCGGTCAATAATACAAATTTTAGCTATTTTGCGTCGACGCCTACGTTTCGACAGTATTTATACATTAAATGTATTTTACTTTACAGAACTTAGTAAAATTTAGTATTAAAATTTAGCATATTATTTTAGTTTTATGCATTAGTAGAATTCATACCTTAATTAAATTTGTAATATATGAGAAAAGTAAAAAAAATCCGTTATCTTATTTCTGCATCCCAATGATCTTAATTCTGCATCTTAATGAAATTTATGCCTTTTTTTTACAGGAAACTAAAATCTATGATTGCGGAATATTTTGTATGGAGTCTGTAATTTTCATACGCTTTGTATCAAAGCCGGCATATGAAAAAGTGTGCAAGTGATAAAAAGCCACAACTTAGAAATGGTTGCAGGGAACTCTTAACAGTTAATTAAAATCAATATACAACGTCTATTCATGAGAAACTCTATTCCGTTTTTAGATTAAACAGTTTTATTTTAGTTTATAGAGTTTATTTTTACCATGTTTTGTGTTGTATTTCAGATATTTTTAATTTTTTATGAAGAAATAACTGTTATCGCATAAAAATGTAAATAAAGAAACTAACACATATAACATTCAAATTCGGTAATCAAATTCGTGTACTCACAGTAAACTCCTGATTATCCGCGGAAATGGGTAGCGCGATCGCCCCGATAATCCGCAATGTATACAGGAAAGGGCACAAAGTAATGAAAATACTTTATTAATATTAGCTATTATATTTAAAGTAAAGCAATACAGTAAATTACCATTAAGACGCTTATCAAGGTCGTGAAAACTGTGTATAAAACGGGATATTATCAAGTAGCAATGTATTCAGACTGAAACAGCGTAAAAGTAATAAGAACATTTTCTATGCATTTTAGATACTAATTCTCATGATCTGACACTTCGTCAGAAGAAGTTGTAATGGAAATTTTGTCTGATGTGTATAATCGGTACATCATCCACATTGAGTATTTCTGAAGTTACTTCCTATATACGAACAAACGTTACGTAGGCCTATACAAAATACAAGTAAACGTCTCCTCTCCAACGTTTTCATGCGCAACAAGGATTAGATTCAGGAATGGATCACCGCAAATGCAAATGTATGAATTAAAAAAATGCCATAAAAATACAGTGAAGTCACTGCCGACCTGTCGGCAAACATCGCAGGTGGCGTTCAACGCCAGTATCTAATTTTTCACATGAATTAACTAAGCTAGTAGAGTACAATTTATTTCCGGTATAAAAAAAAAACGCGGGTTACTGCGGATAATCCTCAACTAGGATAAACCGCAGGCGGTTTACTGATACTGATACGAGGATAAATTGGTAGTTTACTGAATTTTATTACAGGAATAACAACTCACTGAGTCAGTAAAAATATGTTCGCAATATTTTTTTTTGTACAGGACATTTACAATTGAGAAATACAATTTTTTATTTTAAGAAGAGGAGCTATACTTCTGGTGGTTGAAAGCAGCAAATATTTTCTCCATATACTGAGGAATAAGCAAAAGAAAGTGCAACCATAGGGTTTCTCATATATTTAGCGAACCTAACAGAAAACAAATCAAAACGAATGACTTACACGGACTGGACACGCACTGCTAAAGAAGAAGAAAAAAGACCACGTTTCAAAGAATAGTTGGGCAGCAACAAAGGAGGAAGATTCACATGTGCTGATCTAGAGAAGGATCTAAATTTATTGAACTGCTGGTTTGAAAAAGACTAAAGACTAAAGACAGGCGTAGATAAGGCAAGATCAGACAATTTAGTCTGGGTAAGGAGGAGGGGAAGGGGATATAGGCAGATTGACAGATAGACAAAAACAGAGAAAAAAGAGAGAGAGATAGACAGACACACAGACAGAGGAGCTGTATAATCTCTTCCAATCATCTATCGACTAGTTGCGATATTCCGGTCATCCGTAACCCGTGCAACACAACTCTCAATCCACACCAGAATAATGTATGCTAAATAATATATACCAGTCATACCTCTTCTTCTCCTCAACCCGTTGGTTGGTGGGCCTGCAGTTTTTCGGTTCAAAAGTCAGTCTCTTTACTTCCTTGTATTCTCTTTCTACCTTGTTCTCGTCCACAAATTATTTTGTGGTCTTCCCCTCACTTCACGTCAATTCATCGAGCAAAGCGACGAACCATCTTGAATGTCGAAATAGATGACCAACCGACCCATGTTTCCCTTCCGCAATTATTCTTAGAAGCGTCCTCTCTTCGCATGCTCTTCTTCATACTTACTCGTTTGTCAGTCTTGCAGTATAGGGTATCTTCAACAGTCTCCTCCAGCACAAAAGGCTCAACAGCTTCCGAAAGGCTCAAAATTGTTTTCCTTTCTGGTCTCCTTAAGGTTCAAGTCTCTGAGGCTTAAGTACTTGTACTCCAATGATGTTGATGTTAAAAGGTTTCTAGAGCGATTCTACTTTTTATTCTACCTTATATTAGAGAGCTTACCAGGTAGCTGAAAGTTTTTCGTAACCGGTATTCCATCATCTATTTAATTTTTTCTAAGTGCCTTAAAGACGTGGTTCATTGTTGGGTGCCTTCTTCAACCAAACGTTTTACGGTAGATCTTCTACAGTGCTGCTTTGACCTAGCCATGACAATGTGGATAGATCAAGGACGACGCTAGATAGCTAAAACTGCCACTGAATAATTCGACACTGTCGCTGAAAAAGGACTGCTGCAAATTTAACAAAAAATGTCTGGGCGAGGAACATATCCACAACGGATCAGGGAAACACCAGGGAGACCGAAACAATAATGAGAATTACATATCGTCGTCAATGTTGCCTAAACTAGGCACACTTCGTAGAGTACGAGACAACTTATCGGTACGCTAAAAGACAACATGAGACAACATGTCGGGAACTTGGTGTCTACTAAGTAAGTTAAAAGTTCCTCTATTCTCAAGCGCTAATACTGATGGAATATTTGTGCTAAAATTCGAAATACGCATATGACGTTGCCAATCGCTGGACTGATTCTTAAGGCCAACGTTCGGTTAAATTAGAAGTGGGTAACTGTCGTCACGCCAAAATATAGTAGTAAGTCCTCACATAACGTTGCGACTGTGATCTTAAAATTCACAACGTTAAGTGGACGACATAAAGCGAGACGATTTTTCGCATAAGAACTATATGAAAACATGTAGAATAAGTTCTGAAAATCACGACATTTTAAATAAAATTCGAGATATTTGTACACAAATTACTCAATGTATCATAATTAAGGAAGAATGCATTAGAAAAAATAATTTCAAAGTAAGCCTGCAGTATTTATAAACAATTTGGTTTATTAGAGTGCCATCATAAGGCACAGGCATGAAACAAGCACAGGCAGGCTAAATTTATTGAAAACAGTAAAACAGGTACATCTACCGTTAGTAAATTTTATTTTAATATCTTATAACATTTTGTTTTAAGCGTCCTGTTAACGGTTTCACTTGTGATTTAGCTGTTTATAAATACTTTGAATCTACCTAGTTTATGCCCCCTAAAATCCATAAACTATTTAGTAGGGTCCATTATTATTTTATATTTTAAGTTTTATAATATGTTGTTGCTGGAAACAGTTACCGAACTCTGGTAACTGCCGAAACCAAGCTTTAAAAATCAATCAACAATGACTGACGTTCGTGTTTCATATGTTATCATTTCACTTTTTGCCACAATTAATAACCTTACACAACGGAGGGCATAGCTTTCTAAAAACTACAATTATATAAAGTGAACTCTTTCTGATAACTGACTTCCTTTTAACAAACAATAAAATTTTAAAGGTAAACAATTCTATTTTTGAAAACTCAATAAAAATTAAACTAAACGAAAAACAATCGTGATAATATCTACAACTAGGTTCGATAATAAAACATAATCGAAGAAAACGATAAAATTGTATTCACCGATGCCTGTACCGCACTTCAGCAGGATAATACAGACACGATTCGCGCACAAACGACTCGTTCTATTGATTGCTCTTAAGCCAAGAGAGGAGTGTTAGAAGTGAAAAATGGGACGGTTTTAATTTTGTAAGGCGTAATTAACTAATTGTGGCAGCGAATCAACTTCCAAAAATAAGATGTAACGCAAGCCAAAAAAGAGAAGAAGTGGAATCGTGAGGTGAAGAAATTATAAGACGTTTCATGGCTACAAAAGAACAGGTGGTGTAATGGATATATATATATATATATATAAAATATGATTACTTACAGATATGATTGTGTAATTTACAGTAACTCACATCCGTTGATCCTTTACACAACCAGTCCTTATATAGGTCTTAAATGTACTTAAATTTATTTCATTACACGATTCCATTCTCTTTTCTCATACAATATAACATTATATTCATTTTATTTATTGTGACCTAAAATCTCGCTCCAAGAATTTGTTTTATTTTAATCTCTAATTTACGTTACGGTGAACCATCTTGTCAAACAACGTCAGACTTAATATATTTCTTATTTTATGTGTATATTTTATTTTCTCTAGTAACGTACAGTTTAATTTTAATCAACTGTTTTATATTTTTTATTTTATGTGTATAGTTTATTTTTTTTATTAACGTACAGTTTAATTTTAATCAACAGTTTTTATATTTTTGTTCAGATGCGTAATATTAAATTATTTTGTTTACAATTGTTTTATTTATGTATTCAAAAGTACTGATTTATGAATGTCATATAATTCTGTGGACATCACTTTCAACATTACTAAACAGAAACAAAACATAACTGAATTTCGTTTTAATTATACAGTCATGTGGAATATGATTTTAAACAAAAATTATTACAGGCTTAACAAAATACTGAGATCCAGCATTATCCTGCAGTCCTATGGTTGATATTTCCAGTCACAAAACGTTTATTACTTTCCCATTAACTCGATCAAACTACTCTTCTGTCTGTTTCAGTTTGCTATTGTGTTTAGTACAGATGTTATTCAAAAATATATTTAACAACTTTCTTATTAGTTCCTTACTGAATTCAATATACTACATGACAATGAGATATTCTGATTAGGAGTTTAAATCGTATAAGGCTATGTTACTTTATAGATTTTGAATTGCCTAATTTCTGTATATATTGGACACCGACCAATAATTCTGATGCTAATTAATTTCTCTTTCTTGTCGGGTCACCCAAACAAAGGAATGTGAATTAGAAAGGCGAAAAATTACCGATTATATTTCCAGAAGGTTAGAGTTTACAAAAAATGAAGTAAAAAAAAACGAGAAAGGTTAGGCGAGATTGAAATATCCAGTGAATTAGCTCTTTGGGCCGCTTTTACATAACTTTTGATAAATACAACAAAGTTACATAAAACTTCAAATATATTATAGTATTGTAATTATATGCCTGTTAAAAATATTAGTGGTCTATTTTAGTCTTCATTGTGTCTCTTCTATTAAACAAAATTGTTAATTAACCGAAACAGTAATAAGTAATCAAACTATACAACAGGTATCATACTTCAGTAATAATAAGGGCTGAGACCTAATGTTGTATGATAATGTTGAAAGAGGTTCAGTTGAAAAGATCGCGGAGCAACATGTATAGCCTAACATTAGAATTAAAATTTTTTGTGTCTGTAAGATACATAATTCATGTAGACACCTGTTAATATCCAAACATGGCTTGTCAATTTACTCACTGTTTACCAGCTGCTTGAAATTTACGTGTCACGCGTGTTTTGAAAAACTGTCAAAATAAAAAAATCTTGCTGTGATTGAATTCTTTGGTTGGAACACAGAGATGGATGGATCATCTAGACATAACGGAAGAAAGCGAAATAGCGTAACAAGTTTATGATATAGACGAGTAGGGACTCAAAAGGCTAGGGAGACATGGTAAGATAATATGTAGAAGTCGGAACAGATCAGAGGCTATAATGCCGTAGAAGGCATGAAAGACGAAGACGAAGAAGAAGAAGAAGAAGAAGAAGAAGAAGAAGAAGAAGAAGAAGAAGAAGAAGAAGAAGAAGAAGAAGAAGAAGAAGAAGAAGAAGAAGAAGAAGAAGAAGAAGAAGAAGAAGAAGAAGAAGAAGAAGAAGAAGAAGAAGAAGAAGAAGAAGAAGAAGAAGAAGAAGACGACGACGACGACGACGACGACGACGACGACGACGACGACGACGACGACGACGACGACGATAATTTATTATTATTATTATTCCTTCATAAACCAAACGACAATTTCCAATAATTTTGTGGAGTTTCTGGCTTCTTAACAATGCATTACATATCAAAATATAGTCATCAAATAAAGATTTTTAACTGTATAATGCGGTATCCGCATTGTACGAATGAATGTCATTATGTCATTACAGCGATTTCCGCCCCCCCCCCAAAAAAAAATATTAAATTCGTTCCTCAGTAAATCACTTATAACAATTTATTCTTTACACAGACGTAAATAGTTCCCCCTCTCTTGTAATAGACTAGAACTAGATTTTATTAAATTCAAACTGATATAGGAATCAAGGCGTTTTAGATAACAACTAACGCTAATTAAAATATCATGTTTGGTAATAAAAATAAGTAGTAATATTTACAGACATTTTAATACTACGCATGTTATTAAGACTAAATTAAATGTGAATTTATATATCAAAAGGTGTGAATTTGGAAAACGAAAGTAAAATTTAACTCGCTTAGTTTATAAGAGGACTTATTTGTTATTTACAAAAACGGGTCTACTTAATAACTAAAACTGAGTTAGCTCATTTGAGACCTATACAAAATGATATACAAAAATGTTATGTTAATTTCATTGCACATTGTCCTAAAATCGCATATTATTTTATCTTTTACAAATCGAAAAAGCGTTTTGCACCTTTCTTTTTAAATTAATTTTCCCTTAGCTTCTTTTTTTCAAGATAGTTTTGTTTAATATTTAGTTACAATTCATGATTTTGTAAACTATCGTACACAAAATTCGATATGAGAAAGACCTCATGTTTAGACTTTAATTAATTTGTAGACTATACATTGAAACGATTATTAATTTCTTACACATTTTGTGTCTGTCCGTGTGAATTTCAGTAGTAATTAAGAAACATAAAATACTTTATGCTTACATATGTTTACATATGCTTTAATATGTACACCGATAAAACCATATTAAAAAAAGATACCGGTAATTTTCTATACATCGCAAAAAAATTGCAAGTCACTGTTAAAAATGTATTGTCGTCATAAATAAAAATAGGCTATTTTGAGGACATATAAGAAACAATGTTAATGTTGCTTGGATTCTAAAATAGAATTTTAGCGCGAAGTTTATTCAAGATAGCTGCAATATTTACTAACACTGTAATTGTATACACTGCAGTGATAATATTTGCACAAGCCTCACAAAATCAGGTTCTAAGTAAACACAAATAATTAAACACAAATTAAATGCACAAAAAATACAATTAATGGAAATTAGTTTATATATAGTTTGGATAGCAAGTAGACACAGAAAAATTACCTACTACAGAAATCACTGTAATACACGAGTTTCATTGAAAAAATTTAAAATTGTACCATACGCCCCCCCACACACGTACGTGTACGTGTACGTGCCTATCGTATAATTTTTGCAGTCAATTAAAAAAATGAACTATAATAATTGTAGTTCATGAAATTCGTCAATAAGTATTAAAACAAAAACACAAGTTATCTATATACCTATGTGTCTGTAATCTGATGGTATAAATTATAATTTCTATAGTAATTTTGTACAAACCACTATGTTGTCTTTGGTACTGACAAGCGCTTTCGGCAGTCAAGCCATCTTCAGGTCATTTACCAATTGGTCAATTTACCGAAAGCGCTCGTCAATACCAAAGACAACATAGTGGTTTGTACAAAATTACTATAGAAATATTTGAGACCACTAACACTCTAATACAACAATAAATTATACTGACGCTGAACAAAAAGGAACTACATTTGAATAACTTACCTTAGTTGTACAGGTAAGAATATTTTAGTTTAAACATTTAAATTAAACACTACCATATAACAAACACCGAGAAAATGTAATATTAAATAATGGTGTATGCAAAATTATTTGATCAAAAATGGACTGAGAATAAATACTATTTTTCAACAAAAAGAATTTAAATAAACTGTCAACCGCTGGCTTTGTTTCAATCAGCTGTTTGGCAACAAACACCTGTGTGTTTAGGTTAGGATTCAAAACTTTTTAATTTCGCCGCTTAAATTAAAGAACAAAACATAACCAACTTACCGTCGTCAGTGCCGGATACAAAATCCAACAGGTTTGAACAACACTAAACAATCACTAAAACAGAACACCACAAGGTATTAAAAAACTAAAAACACAAATATATTTATACTTAACACGTTTCACTATCACAAGCAACAACACGGCCACGCTCACCGACAAAAGCAAACTATCAGACTATAACAGAACGACGTTGCTGCCATCTGGGGCCAATTATGTTAAACTACGTGCGATCGCTGGTGACAACGCTATGAAAGAGGCTTTCTGAAAATAGATCGGTTATTACCTTGGTTACGTTTGTGTACCTATTGTAAATTTGTTGCGAAAACCTATTTTAAACTTTGTAATACATTTAAATAATGTAAATTTTTAATGTGACTACTAAAATGAACGTTTAGTTTTAATTACAAACAAATTTAACATACTTAAAATCATCTCAATTTTTAAATTCGTACTCTATTCAATAAAAGAAATACAATAAAATATATTATGATCACACATGTGAGTTTATCGGTTTATTTTTGTTTAATAAAACTGTATTTGTAAATTTCGTTACCTACAGACGCCATATCCTGTTAGTTAAATCTGTTATTTCACTTATACAAAAGTTGCACACACGCACATTTTGGTGTGTGTGTGTGTGTGTGTGTGTGTGTGTGTGTGTGTGTGTTACCTTGAATTAACGTGGTCTCAAACAGCGGGTACAGAAATGTTTTGGCCGCAAATAAAGTGACGTTATCTTTAAATAACCTACGCTAACGTGCTGCCAAATTGTCTGCCTGCGTATTTTTATTTAGACTGTCGTTTATTTTAACGCTCATAAACAGAGATATGAAATCGTCCACTCATTTCTTCTCACTCTCGCCCGCTCTCACCACCCCTCATTCTATCTCTTGCTCTCTCTCTCACACTCTCCCTCTCACTCTCACTCTCTCTCTCTCTCTCTCTCTCTCTCTATCTATCTATCTATCTATCTATCTATCTTTCTCTTATTTATTCACTGACTCCCTTCATTCTCTCTCTCTCTCTTCTTCCCACTGTACCCTTTTTTGTCTGACTTCGTTGTGTCTTTCTTCACACTTGAGTTTCTTCATCTCTCGCAATGACACCGCTTCCTTGTCTTGTGTGAACACGTTATTATTATCTCTGTACATCCGTGTGTACTTTACTTCCCTCACTCCGACGTCACTCTGTACAACACAAAGCAGAGGCATAGACACGTAACACACACACACTCGAGCGCGCGCGGGTGTGTTTGGATAGTAGACACTTCGATATGGGTGTATATGAATGCATCTACACATGTGTGGATAGATACACACACAGATTTATTTATTTTAATTATAATAGGTTTTCAAAGTGCCACCATTTATTTTCTTAGTTTCTGATTATGCACATTGCATTAGATCGCTTATTGTCGAATGTCAACAGAGATTTTCCCAAATTTCAAATTTTTGTTTCCATTAGGTCACGCGCGCGCGCGCGCGCGCGCGTGTGTTTATATATACATATATATATATATGAACATTTTCATTAAAATAACGTAAAATTGAGTTGACTCATTTGAGACCTATAAAAAATGATATACAAAAATGTTATGTTAATTTAATTTCACTTTATGCTAAAATCGCATATCCCATATATCTCTTTACACTGCTTTATAGCGTACACACACGCACAGTGTGTGTAAGTGTTTTTTAACACTTTTTGCTACCGTTCTCTCTTTGACATGTAATTACATGATGCTATACTAATATAAGATCGAGATGTTTCTTTTTTCTTATTCGAAACATGTACCGAACATTATGCAGCACGCTAACAGCCAGTCAAGTTGATTTCCTGTCTAATCGAGTAACAGTGTATTGATTGGTTGTTGCTGTAGTGCTTTAACGACACGACACATCTGTGTTAATAAAACTAAGTCATATCGTATATGCCACTTCTCTTAACGGCTGTCGTTTGAGATCCGTCCATTCCCTATGTCCACTTCCCACTTCTCTCTTGAGTTGTGTCCACCTTTTCCACGCTCTGCCTCTTTTTCTTCTACGTAGTGGAATCCACCCATCGCCAATCATCCCTCCTCTCTACGTGGTCGTATCATCTCAGTTTCTTGCCTTCTGTAGTTTCAAGTAAGCCTATATCAATAGTGATTCCCACACGCTTTCTAATTTCTGTATTTCTTATTTATTCATTGACTCTCTTCATTCTCTTTCCATCTTTCTGTACTTCTTCAGATTCGGTTATTTCTTGTCTGCCTCTCGCGTTGTCTTTCTTCGCACTTGAGTTTCTCCATCACTCGCTACAAGTGTCGGTTCTCGTCAAGTGGCAGCACATATGCCGGAAGTTCATTTCGGCAGCCTGTCTGAAGTAATGCCAATGGTGGATTATATTACAATACAGCTCGTTAGTTACTGTATTTCATCAGTATACTGTAACAATTTCATCCAGTATTGTACTAAACTAAACTGAAACAAATAAATTAAATCATCAATAATTATATCCGCTCTGCTTCTAACATGCAGGTTTAATCTTTGCAATCAGGAACTTCTGTTCTCCATTCATACCGACCAAGCCCCCGTTACATCTACGCCTCGTACAAATATATCCTCCTTGGCAGAACGCCCCCTGCCTTCTCCAACACTTTTCCTTCAAATGTGTTCAGAATGAATTCATTGTATTTACAATCGGCATTAAGATATAATAACATTTTTATAAAATACCTTATTCAATATATTAACGGCTAAAGTAAAAAAAAAAAAATAATTAGGATTACATTAAAAAAAGTAATATGCTAGGAAAACAAATAAGCATACGTATTTATTGCATTACTAGATATTATTGTCACATACTATTTAATGAGCAATACTAAATTTGCAGAGACCTGGAAAATTATAAAGGCTCTGAGAAAAGATACAAAAGACGAAAGTTGCATATCGATAATTAGTATAAACAAGTGTAAAAACATTATAGAACTTTATTGACAGAAGACAGAGGCTGTTTTAGAGAGGTTATGAAGATACTATAGAAGCGATAACCCAGCAGGATATGTTGGATAACATAAAGAAGGAAAGAGCTGTTGGGCCTGGAAACATTCCAACCGAGTTTGTTAAGTATGGACCAAAAATTGTTTGGGAGCCACTTACTAATATTATGAATAAATGCTGTTTGGAGGGCCGTGGTATACTGATGGGAATATGACATACATTAGTTCTCTAAATAAAAAAGGAAATACGATTGACTAGGGAAACTATCGTGGAATAACTGTGACTAGCTATATTGGAACGTTAAATGGTCGAATTATTAAAGGAAGAATATAAAACATCGTGGTTTGAATTGGAGGACCAAATTGGTAGGTCCTATGTAGACAACGTACCTCTGCATATTAAGACAACTAACTCAGAAACGATATGCACAAAACGTAAGTACCCATTTAATTTGCGTAGACCTTGAGAAGTCTTAGGATAGTGTTAAACTCACTAAACTGTTTGAAGTATTAAGAAGAAGAGGGATAAAACCCACATATGTTCTAAGTATTTTCAGCATCTATAAGAGAGCGCAGTGTGTTGTAAAAGTTGGGAAAAAAGTATCTGAGAAAATTAAGGCCACAAAGGGCTCAATACAAGGATGCTGTCTTTCTCGTACACTGTTAAAAATTTACATTCAGGAAGTTCTTTATGAATGGGGCTGGAAATCCTCAAGAATGGAAATAGAAACCGTACCAGAGTGTATCTGTATACGCTCGTTTTGCAGATATAGGTCTACATATGAATATGTATACTGGGGTCTTAAAATTAATTTACAGAAAACAGAGTATTTGTGTGTAGCGGAAAAGTGAATAACACCGTGCTCAAATCTGGAATTATAAGACACTGTCGTTAATATAAAGGGATATATTGTAATTAGCCAAAATGGAACTTACGATAAAGATATTAACCACTCACTCAAGGACTCTCCAAAAGCTAGACTCTTTGCCCTGGTCATCAAGAATTATCATGACTGTTAAAATTAATATAGATAGAACAATTGTGCAACCATTTACAAAATACACATCCGAGTGTTGGCAGAAATCAAAAAGGAATAAAGAAAAACTGAACTGGAGTAATAAGGAAGCGAACAAATGTCAAAGAAAGTATTAGTGGCATACTTGAACAGCGTAGGTTTATGTGGTACGGGCACACCCAACGAATGAGCAACGAGATATGACTTAGAAGGATACCAGAAAATCATCTGCTGAATCAGAAGCAAAGAGATTAGCTAGTGGAAGAAGTTTGTAAGATTAAAAAATGTAACGTGATCTATTGATTGTGTAAGTAACGTATTGTAATATGAATGTTGTGTCATGTACCCTTTACTAATGTATGGTACTATGTTTATGAATAATAAATTTAAAAAATTCAAATTAAACGTAACTCACGAATGTATACAATATTTGCATTCTACGTTACACGTTTTGTATATTTGTAAGTGTTCTATTTTCTGACTAACCACACGATCGCATTTATTCGTTCATAGTTTACGTAGTGGTTCATATTTGTGTGAGTAGGCACGTCTCCATCTACGAATGGAGTAAGGGGAGAGGACTCTCGGTTTGCCAACAGTCAACAGGAAAAAGGCGGTTCTCGTAACGTCTTCTTGATAGAATAACGACTCACTTATCGATCCGGTAGGTCAGTGTTAGTTTGCTCTTCACATTTTGAATCGACGAAGCATTTATATAACACACGCACACACAGTTTGTGCAAAAACAAGGACATGGACAAATAAGAAGTAAATAAAACTAAATTAAATAACATATTTTAGAGAACTGGACCAAATAAATTAATTAAATAAATGTTGTTGGTAACATATATTATGTGAGTAAAGTTATCATTATGGCGGCTTTACATTCCTGCGAGCTCTTCTACCTCATGAAAGCAAGTAGGAGTAATGAGTCATTTCACACACCACTCTTTGCTGCACTTTAAGCAGGTTCTCGTGCTTTCTCCCTCCTCCTCACTCAATTTGCTTTCTCAGCTTCTTCCGCCTGTCGCATTTCATTTTACACTGTCACTCTTTAGCCTTCTAATCATCGGACACTTGATCTTACCATTTCGTTTTTGTGTTAGCAATTGAATGTGCGAAGCAAGTTCACCTTTTAAGCTTACAGTTTGCCATTTGTCTGTCTGCTCGGTCTGTATATCTGTCTATTTGTCTCTGTCTGTCTGGTGTATGTCTCGCCATAACTTCTGATTACTCCGAGCAATTTTCGTAAACGTTAGCGTAGATGCTAATACTTTTACCATACAGGCCCCCATATTTTTTTAGATTGATCTCCCCAAAAATAAAGGGACATCAGGCAAAACTGTGCTCGTGTCAAACTAAAAAGAATTTAGCCAACATCTGAATAGAGTATTCGGTTTTGAAATTTCAAAATGTTTACACCCCAGAGCCGAAAAAAATTCGAAATTTTAAAAAAATTTTAAAAATTCGTGTCGGCTGGCTATCAAACTAAAGAAAATATTTACCCCAAACCGAACGTAGTGTTTACATTATAAATTACTCAAATTTAGTTTTAACTTTAGCGGCACCACGAGCCAAAAATTGGAATCAAAATTTTTAGAAAACTGTAGGAGCCTAAGTAACTCATTTACAAGGCTAGAATGGATTGCATTCCATTATAACACCATAAATGTTTTTGTACATAGAATAATTAACTTTGATGTTTAGAATATTTTGTGTAATTTTTTTTCTGTATGCTATATGTATACAAAACACATAAAAAGTAAAAAGCTTGAAAAAAAAATATAACAAATAATATATGCTCAGCCCCTCTCGGTGTTTCTCGTCTAACATTAAGAATTTTACTCACAATTTCTAATGAATTAATATTTATTAATTTGAGTTTACCTAATAATAAACGTATTTTGCCCAAAGTAGTGAATGAGTTATGCAGCTTAGGGTACTTACTAGTAGGATTTCGTTGCTAACATGTAGCGGTGAACCTTTTGGATTCGGAACATCTTTCTGTGTGACATGTGTCTACGAAAATCAATAAAACTGTGACACAGCTTGTAACCGAGTGTAGTGCAACATGTACAATATGCTTTCCTTTTCAAGAGCAAAGGCTGGACACTAACAAAAGAAATAAAAGAAAAATTCAATGATCCGTAGAAAGGAAATTCTAAAAACAGTATCGGCTACACGAGAAATGACTGGAAGCAACGCCGAAAACCGAGAAGAGCTCTAAGCTGAAAGCCCTTGTAAAAGAAAGTATATACAATCAGTGTCAGTGGTTCAATGTCTGTGGACACTAAGAGGCGTGGGAGAGATCGAATTGTGGATTTAGACTTGAGAAGCAACGTTACATATCACCCAACAGATGAAAACCCAATACGTTCATGGACGAGAAGAAGAAGAAGAAGAAGAAGAAGAAGAAGAAGAAGAAGAAGAAGAAGAAGAAGAAGAAGAATTTATATGCCGACAATTTGACATAAAATTGTCGCCTGTTCATATTTTGTATCTAAATTAAGCGCGTTTATTCTGTTCAAGTATCCTCCTGTGGTTTGATGTACACACTGACACATATAACTGCATATGTGTGTGTGGAAATGAGGTGGTAATGAACGTGCGATATACAGATCACCAAAATAAACCCACCATTTACACAGCATGTGTCAGTCAAGTGTGCTACTGTGTGCTACAGTTTTGGCATTCAGCCTACATATCAGTCACTTTACCTTTTAATTGCTGTTTTTCAATACTTTTCTCAGCCACATTTTCTTTCTTTCTCGCCGCTTTATAGTTTTTGTTGTTTTAGGATATTGTGTGTGTGTGTGTGTGTGTGTGTGTGTGTGTGTGTGTGTGTGTGTGTGTGTGTGTGTGTGTGTGTGTGTGTGTGTGTGTGTGTGTGTGTGTGTGTGTGTCATCGGCTGTGGCCTTCGTGAGATACTGGCGTCGGCGTCGCTTGTTACAAGACCAGCAAATTTCTACGCCACTGCAAGCCTTCCAATACACTGCAATTCACTATAACGAAGTTCCCCATAAATCACTGTAATTGAGATCTGCGCGAATCGCAAAAAATCTGTTACACTAGCTTTATTAATCTATCGTCGTTTGCCCTGTCAACATGGTAATTCTATTCTCTTTTCGCCTTCTGACAAATTGGACTACATAACATATTGGACTATATGACACTGCCGTATCATGTCGCTTTTCCGTATTGTATCTCGTCTTGTATATCCAACAATTGTACTGAATGTACTCATTATAACGTCCTTAACAGTTATTCTGTTGTACTAGAGTTAACCTGCGTGTCAGACTAGTAAGTCAGCACCAGCAGCAACATTAACTTGTAGAGCTACACTTTACCTTCAAGCCTGAGATATTTATTTTTCTAGGTTGCACCCCTTAAATATGCATAAATACGAATTCCTTTCATTGCCTGTCTTCTCGCTTCCTCGTAGGTGATTCGGTCACTAGAGACGACTGTCCCTAAATATTGAAAATCCATGACCTGCCCTATAACTTTTTTCCAATTTCAAGTTTACATCGAATTGGATCTTTTGAAATTACTATTGGCTTGGTCTTATCTGTTGAGACTAACAGCATTTTGTCGCTGTTATTACGAATTTATAAGTCTCTACAAATTATCTTTTGAATCCGCTATAAGCACTGAAACCCCCCTTTTATTTTTCTAAGTTTCGTAATTTTTTTTTTTTGAATTTTATTTAATTTTATTTTTATTAAGTTTTTTTTTTTGTAAAAGGGGAGAGACATCATATTTAGAACTAGGTAAAAAAACCTAGAGGAAGCAAAAGTGTGCAACAAGGCCCAAATACAATTACTGACATGTCCCCCCAGGTGAATGACAGGACTTGCAAATGAAAAACTCTTTTAACCAACAAGCGTGTGCTTTATTCAACCTGCAAGATTTTACATACATGACAAGTTCGTGATTGTGTGAGCACACCATTAAAGGCAGAATTATATATATATATATATATGTATATATATGTATATCCATTAATTCATAATGTCACAAAGTAAGTGAGTTGATATTAAACTAATTGCAAAAATTTCTGCCTGATTATTTATGAGTCAAAGTTAGTAATAATCTCATTCATAAAGCAATACTAATCCATCAGTGTTGTATAATATCAAATAGGCTAGCCTGTTGTCTCAGTAAGCACATTTATGGTTATTCTCTTTTTTAAATCCGTTACATATTCCCCCCAAAAAATATATATATAGTAAAATTACACACACAAACACATATACGACATGAATAACAAAACATCCCTCATTTCAACACTAACCTCCTCATAAACCCATTCCAACTACAGTAAATGAAGGAACCCTAATATGTATAGATAGGTACAAATATAAATGACAACGTAAATGGAATATCTCAGCTCCTAAGCATAGATTTGCCAGCATATTCACAAGCATAGTTCACACCAGAGAATGTAAGTGACCGCCCCGAAACTCAACCAGCCAAACGACCCCTTACCTTAATCATTAAGCGTTAAGTATGTGTGTGAAAGAAAATCGTTTCTCATCTACAGCATCAGACAACCCCCGCTACGTTATTAAAACTCAGCCATGACCAGATGACATGATAGCACGAGATAATTAACTCCCTAATGGTCTTAATTAGATGAAAGTTAGATCTTACAGCAAACTGCGGATGTGTGTGTATGTGTGTAACTTCTTACACATTATACAGTTATAAGATACTTCATTAGGTGTACTGTGGTAATGTTCACACATGCAATACCATAATTGAACACGAGAGTTTGTGCTAGAGTATAATGTTCAGAACTTCACGAGTGAGCTTCTGGCGGCTTCTGTGCATTCACATGTTGTAGAGAGAGAGAGAAATAGATATCAGAATTTTCCCACCTGGATTGTCCGGTGTACTTAGTTCGTATAGGCGCGGATCAGTGATGTCACAGTCGTGTCACAAGTCCCTGGTGCAGCTTAGCATTGGAAAAGTCCTCGACTGACGGCATTGTGGCTATAAGATCGTCTCTGCCATTAGGGTGGACAGATGTTCGTCCACCCCTGACACCCATCTCGCCCTTGGTCGAGCACCTGGAACAACACTTTATCTAGCCTATCATAGTGATAGGTTCGGAAGTCCTGGATAGAAGTTTGCCGCCAGCCGAGACCAGATGAACAGGTTGGAGGATCAAGCAGAAAAGAGGCCGATACAACGTTTCGGTCCAGCCAAGTAACCTCCGAATGCAGGAATGTACAGACACAGCTCATTGGCAGCGCCAGCTGTATTGCGTAGCTGCACAACCGTTTGTGTGTATAACCGACCGGCAACAAACTATCGTAACAGTGTGGCCTTGCGTGACGTCAGCGGCGCTCGTTTTTAAAATAATAATAATACGTTGCCGAAGCCAGTTCGGCACAGCACTGCGTCATCTACACAGCACATGGATCTGGATATTATTCATTTTGCACCTACTTACTGTCTTTGTGGAGTCAATAAAATTATTCATTATTGGATTAAACGCAGTTGGATTGAGTGAGTCCCCCTGTCGTAATCCAACTACGCACTTTATTTTAGGTGTTAAATTATTGCCTACTTGCACTTTGGTATTTAGGCTTATATCTCTGTATAAGCCTTCTATAGTGTTTAATAATTTTGCCGACACTTTGTTCTCCACAAGACTGTTTATAATAGTTTTCCCCAATCAAATGCCTTTTCAACGCATGGTTACCAAATGCAATTATTCTCAAAACCAGTTGAGCCACTTGATATAATGGACCCGTTCGTATTAAACATCTTTCGGCGCTACAATATTAATACTTGTTTGACTCGCTCCTCTTTAGGACATTATTTGTGATTCACAAAGATTTACAAGCATTAGAACTCTTGGCACAGAATACTGAGAAAAAATTTCGTTAAAGGCAATAAACAAATTCGGCGCGGTAACCTAGAACTGAATTCTCCCAAACTGTAATTTCAACAAGAAAGGAGAAATCAAATATTCATTGACTTTTGTGAAATACTTTCTGAGAATCAAGTAAAGTAAATAGATGGAAACGTGTAGCGAGGTCGACAATAAATTGCCGCACTTCATTAATTAAACATTACCTCGTTTCGCTTACGGCCTAAAGCAATGTGTGTAGTCAAAGTAACGGAAGAGAATGAAATGGAACCAGCTACAAGATTTTCGTTCTCTTAATATAAGAAAACTCCGCCAGTGGCCTGTCAAATCTATACAACGTAGTATTAGAACAGTGTTGCGTCACAATTACTGTCACAAAAAAGAATTTTGTTTTCTCTCAAATCTTGTTGACTGTAAAACTTTCACTGGATTTATAATAACTTTCTAACGTTTGTTCTTTAAATAATATAAAGTTAGCTTGTGCATTAAGAGCAAGCAAACTGAACTACAAAATAATATTCAAAGCACTGATATCGTAAGCTGGAATCTTATGTGAACTGTCAGTTCACAAATTAATCCGGACGTTATTACGAAACATGTACCTTTGTATTAAGAGTGTTAATATGTAATAAAAACTGGGTTGTTTAATAAATACTTTTGCTCTATGTGTATCTGTTTTTGTCAGTTGATACTAATGGTTGCGTGTTTATTCCTCGTATATATGTTAATTCAATTTAATTATAATTTTATTTTATGGATGAATCTTCTTTATCGGTTAATTCTAGAATTAACTGAAGAGAATTCTTCAGTTCGTCTGCTTCAAATGTTTGAATGTAGCGGTCGTATCGTCCCAAAACAATTTCTTAATGAATACGTCCGATTTCCATCTCAAACGTATTCGTTGAGGTTAATTTCGGTTTCGTAATTTTTGTTATTTTTACAACTCGCAGAGGTCTTCTTGATCTTCGTGCGTATAGAGCGAATCCTATTTATACTTTACCTTCGAGAAATAAAACACAGGGAAATGACATCGGTAATAATAATGTTTAATCTTTAAAATTTTTATTCAGTTTTAGTAAAAAATTGTTATTTCGATATTAACGTTAGCAATGCTCGATTCTTATCTCAGGGTCAAATGAATTAAGTATATAAAAGTGAAGTTCTTTTGGCTGCTACGCAAGGTTCAATTAATTAATAAAAATCAAATAAAGAGTACATTACAATGGAAATAGATTAATACTTATTATCTAACATAATATTATAAATAGCTGTTAATGTTTGAACAATATGGCCGGTAATATTTCGTTTCGTAGTGTGCGCAAGGCATGCTGGTTGTTTAGTGACGTCATCATCATGGCCGATGAGTGACCAGTTGTAGTTAGAGTAAATTAGTTCCCAATGTATATTAATAAAATATTGTCACTTAGTGTTCACTATTTCTTATATTCTGTTCTTTTTTTCTTTTATAAAATGTTTTATCAGTTACTAATGTGGTGTGAGTTGGTGGTGTTGCTGGTGATTATTCGTATTTGGATTACAAGAATTGGTTGGTTAAATTGGTTTGCCTTCAAATTACCTTTTTATCATAACACAATAATATTTAATACAATTTATATGTGGTTATTCCAAATTATAAATCATTTTTGGTTTGGTTTGGTCATGTAAAAACTAGTATCTTGTGGATTTTACATTTATCTTACTAAACAATTTAGAATGATGGATGACAGTTGACTATGACCCTTTGATACAATATTAATTTAACTTCATCTGCTAGTAACAAGTACTTTTTTAATATAACACAAAACTCTTAACTATACTCCTTATCTTAATAATTATAATTTCCTACATTTAACTTGTTACACACTGCTAAACAATTGTCTGTGTGTTATTTTCTAAATCACTAGTATCAAATTCTGTTTGATTGAACATAACTTCTTAATACTAAATAACACCCCACTTTTTAACTATAGTCTGTGTGATTATTATTATGCCACCTTTTATATGTTTGTTCTCACTTTTGGCACTATAGGATTTTGTGCCATTTTGTCACCTTATTTTACTAAAAGAAAGATTTTTATTGGCCTACTTAGTTCTATAGATACATTTTATGTATACACATTTTATGTTATGAAATGGCTGTACTCTTTATTATTTTGGTTATTGTTTCTTTACTTGATGCTCGTTTACAGCTTTGTCATGAGTCATAGTCATGTCAATGTTTGGTGTTGTTGAGTTAATTTTGTCCATTCATTATCTTTAATTTTGGGGTTTTCGGTTTATTAGCTGGTGATCATAATGCTTGGTTCTATTCCTGAATGAGTTTTTACAGTTTATTATTTATAATTAGTCATACTGTTTTCTGTTTCGTTACAACGTAGGTAAAACTATAAGAACATTCACATTTAAAACGCACATTAGATAGTTTTTAACGCTAAAAATTCAACAAAATCCTTCTATGCCCAATCCAATATGTTTATTATTTATAAATTTATTAAACTAAAAATGTATCTGTTTTTTCTTCTTAATTTCACTCATGTAAAAATAAAATAAAAAATACTTTTTTTGTATTTATTACCTGTTTTTGTATAACTAAAAATATACAACTATAATATGCTTACGTGTAACTATATAGATAATTATAATGTAATTATAATGTCATCTTGGATTTTGAAAAGCCATGACAGAGATGAAGTACAAAAAATTTGCCTTTTTACACACACACACAAGCACGTATAAGAATAGTTCGCCCTCATGGATCGCCCAAGTTTCACAGTTACTAAAATGGATCGTAGTGTAAAAAAAGGTTAGCCACCATTGTGTTAAAATATATTTTAGAAAAACTGATCATATTTTTCAAATATTGTCTTTACTAAGGAAATTCAGATTTTAGCGTATGAGGATGATATCACTATAGGCCTACGAAGTGTGAGCATAAGTCGATTGACAAATATCAATTTTTTGATAACTTTTAGTGACGAAAGGTTTCGTAAGTGAGGACGTTTTCCAGGTCTCATTTCTTGTACATTCTGAAATTAATATACAGTGGCCTGAAATTATATAAATAATACAAAGGCAAAATAATGTTAGATTAATGAACTACACAGAAAGTAAAAATAAATTTCTATATACCAGTTACCGTGACATCTGTGTGTTCAGCAAAGATTATAATTATTCCTTATGCTGTTATTCCTTGTACTGCAAGTATCAAAGTGGTTTAAGCTTGTTGGCGGTTGTTTTTTAAGGGATGTCTGGCGAAAAATAATTCTTCATTTCCAAACGTAATTACGACCGAAACCACTATAATGCGTTCCATAGAACGATACCATTAGTCTTAGAATCTTAACAAAATTGAGTATAATATTGTTCTTCTGTTTTCCAGACCTTAGACCGACTTATAATCTGAGGAAATCAGAACACAGGGAACACAGGGTGACAATTTAATAGATAGTGCTGTCCAAGTTCCCTTCCTTTAATGAGGTACGGATATCATAGGTATCTTCCTACCCCGAATCTCCTACACCATGTTCGATGGTACAAACATATGTCTGAGACATATATATATATATATTTTTTTTTTTTCAAACACTTTTTGCTACAGTCCGTTTCTTGATGTATATAACATATTTAATATTTATAAAGAAATTACCTCAAGATATTTTTTTTTCTTATTAGGAACATATTTCGAGAACCATTGTGTTCTCATCCTCAGCCTTCGTGATTTTGCGTCTGGTGAAGTACTTGTGTGTTGGCTTTTCGTTATTGTCGTTACGATCCTAATAAGGAAAAAAAAATATCTTGAGGTAATTTCTTTATTTAATTAAATTTAAATAATATTTAAATTAATTTAATATAATTTAAATTTTATTTAATTAATATTTAAATTTCTTTATAAATATTATATATACACACACACACACACATAAATATTTAAAACTATTTAAGGCCTAATAAAAAACTCTATACTACAAAACTCAAGGAAGAAGAAATTTAAATAACAAGATAGGTTGTTTAATATCTGTTAATTAAATTTTACTTTCAAATATCATTACTGTACATAATATAGATTTCTAATAAGCAAAATTATTATTTTAAAGTTCTGTTTTGTTACGAAAAAGAGTCTGTCGTGTTAAAATGTGCCAACGAAAATAAAATGAAAAAGTTACTCATTATTCTCGTTGAGTGGATTAGTGAACCCTGTTTTATTCGATAAAATTATGATTCTGTAACGTACATATTACGGATAAAATTGTGGATTTCAGGTACAACATTTTTTATGCTACATAACGCAATAACGCACTTTCCGAATACGGAACGCCAAATTTAAGTAAAATTTTTTATGAAATTTATTTGCGCCTGAGCTACCTAGAAATTTATACACGGACACGTCTGGACAACAAAATCCAAGGATCAAAATATTTTAAAACTATAACGCGGATGTGTTAAGAATAACGCAGGAAACAGGTTTAAGGGCGAACATTAATTGCCATCTAAAAATAACAGAATCGTAAAATACGAAATAATTGACAAAATATTTCAAGGTACTGAGACAATCTGTGCGCAGCTTGGAATGCCAATGAAATTTCTAACACACGTGCAACGCATACTTACGTTGTACGCATACGACAGAGAAACGGGGACAGTCGTTGGATACAAAGGCACACGATTTATTCCCATTTCACCCCATGCCGTTGAGGAATTCACTCATTTTGGCACGCTTTGTAAAATCCATTTGTTATCAAATTACGCTCGGTTGATGTACATGACCTACTCGAAATCGTGATGGCATGAAACTCTCAGCTTAACTATAGAAAAAACCCTAAGTAAGATGTCGAGCCTTCAAGCATTGATTCATGATATTCCATGCTCATCGAAGGATAGGCTTGAAAAAAGCAACTGTTTTAAGAATATCTACTTTAAACTATTCTACTGTAATACTGCGGTTTTCTTGTATTTAACTTCATGGCGTACGGTCGGCGGATCAGCACCCATTCGTACTAATGGTTGCTGACTTCCTTCAATGCGACTAACTTCAAATATGCTATCCTTCTTCTTAATTGGCGCTACAGTTCTTGGAGAGCCTTGGCCTCCTGGATAACCCGCCTCCAGTTGTCTCGATCCTCTGCTCTTAGTCTCCATCTTCTTACACCGAGCCTGCGCAGGTTGATCTCAACATTATCCAACCATTGTTTTTTTGGGCCGACCCCTCCTTCTTCTTCCATCAGGTCTCCCCATAAACATTTTCTTCAATGTGGATGTCTCTAACATTTTATGGATATGGCCTGCCCACCGGATTCTACATCCTTTATGTCAGTGACGATATCTGGTTCTCCACAGATTTGCTGGATTTCTCCATTCGTCCGTATTCTCCATGTTCCTTGGATTTTCTTTCCACAAAATATTCTCCTGAGGACTTTTTTTCCCACCTGCGGAACCACTCTTCCTCTGTCACTGTCATTGTCCAAGTTTCGGACTCGTACATGACTACTGGCTTAAGAACTGTTTTATAGAGTCGAATCTTGATTGTCCTGCTTATGTTTTTACACTCTTAAACATTCCTTGCAGGGAGAAGTATTATCTGTTTCCATCAGATATCCTTTGTTTTATTTCTTCGGCCATTACGTTGTACTCAGTAACTAGTGAGGTCAGGTATTTAAATTTTTCAACCTTTTCAAATTTGTGCCTCCAATTGCCAGGGGTACTAAGTTATTCTCTCTTGTATTTTACTGCCTGTTAACATGTATTTGTCTTTTCGGTGTTTACTTTTATACCTAAATTTGTTACGGTCTTTTCTAGACTCAAGAAACCCTTTTTAGGTCTTGTTGGCTTCTTGAGATAAGTACTGTGTCATCAGCATAAGCTAGACACTGCAGAATTCTGTTAAATAACATGCCCCCCTGGATTTATAGGCATTTGCCTTACCGCTTTTTCGAGAGCCAAGTTAAATAGAATTGTAGAGAGCACATCTCCTTGTCTAAGCCCCTTTTGGATGATATAAAAGAAGGTGGAATATAGATATGTAGGTGATAAGATGTTGTCTATGGAAAGGAAAAAATTGCAACTCCCTCCCCCACTAACGTCTTGGTTGAAAAGATGAAGAAGAGACCGTTTATTTTTCGTACATATTTATTATTGCCATTAAAATATTACAAGATAGCAGGGAATGGTTACAGTATCTGGACAGAAAAGAGGGTGAATGACTATCTATGGATGCGTTTCGACATAGACCCTTTGGTACAAGAGCTGTAGGAAGACCAAGAATGAGATGGAGAGATACACTGTGAAGACGGAACAGGGAAAGTGCCTACTCCGTGAGGTGCAGAAGAAGAAGAAGATATTGCAAAGTTTAAGACCTTATTTGGATAAATGTTACATTATAGTCATAGTTATAGTTTATGCGCAAAATATTACAAGTTAAAAGAAAATAATAATAATAATAAGAAGAAGAAGAAGCAGAGGAAGAGGAAGAAGAAGGAGAAGACCCATTTAGTTTTCCTTGTGTTCTTCTTGTTATTCTTAAGCTTGCTTAGGAACCGTTTTTTGTTCAGCCCGAATTTGGTCCTAATTGTAAACTTTCTGGTAGTCCAGATAATTTTTCTGTCTATGAACACAGGTTAATCGTCATCGACGTCAATTTAGCAATAAGTTCTGACTCCACCTAGGACAGACGACAAAAGGTGTACATTGGAAATTTCCCGTCGTCTGCCATTCTGGCAAACAAAATACCCAGCACAAGTTGATCAAAACATATTTTTCAAAAGCATTTTTTGATATGTTAGAAGGATTTCAATAATATAGGATTTTAATATTTTAGAGCAAAATTGTTTTTATTTTGTTAGTTAACATATTGTTATTACACTGTTGGAAACTCAATAGCTACTTTCCTAACTATGACTACAACTGCGTTTCGTGGCAACCTTACAGTTGCCTGCATGACTAAATTTTCCGTAGTCAGAGAACTTATTGATAAAAAAATTGTGCCAATAAATAGAACAAGGATAACTGATTAATTGATTTTATCGATTTTTGATAAAATCGTATTTACTACCGTTTATTTAATATTGTAGCCTCATATTTGGGGCACAAATCTTTGCTATTAGAAGTAAGCGAAAATCGATTTAAGTATTTTTCATAAAGATCAATGCAATAAATCTGAATAACATTTTCCAAACTTTCCTGCACTTAATAACTTTTTATTTATTTTAAGTTATGTACACACTGTAAACTTTTCTAACCTGCGCAGATCTTTAGAAAAAACCATAACGAAAAGATATGGTTTTATTTGTTTTAATCTCATAACAAGGAGCCGAGAAACTGACGCATTAACAATAAAATAGGTATTCAAAAACAAAGTAAGAAAGGAGTTTCAATCAAAGTCCACGGTAAAAATTAGGAGACGAATTTCTAGCGATGGCCAGAATGCATTAACAAAAAAGTTACTCATTGAAGAGAATTCTCGTTTTTGAAATTGTCAGGTAGTGAACATTCCACTATAAGACAGTGAACAGTAAAGGGAAGAAGATTTGTTCTGCAGAGATTTCGTTTTAATGTTGATTGATGAGGCCTATTGTCATGAGTCAGCAGACGTGGTAGTGATTCATTAGCTACTTTCAAATAAACTAGTAAACATGGGCGCGCGAAAACATACAACCAGTACTACTATTCTATTATAAAGTATAGATTTGTATTACTGTAGAAGACTGCACTGAATAATGAATTTGTTACTGCATTGAATAATTGTTTTTTTAATTTTACGCAATTTACAGAAAATATTTCTGTGTTTTAGTAACCGAGGCATGTGCGATATGAAATTATAGTAGCATAAATATTTACTAATATGACAAGTTAATATTTGGATTTATATTGAATTACAAAAATATAAAACTTTTGTTGAATAGTGTTAAAGAATAAGTCAAAATTCTCAGCTTAAAAATAATATGTAGCAACACTACTAATACATTATGTTGTTATTAATCTAGAACGCCATTTCTTTTCAGTATGAAAGAAAACAGAAAAAAAAGACAAACCACAGGTAGGTAAGATACAAAATTAAACATTCTAAAAACTAACGTCGAAACGTATAGGCCTACTGGAAGCGAAATCTAGACGATCATATCACGCAAAGTGGCATTAGCAAAACGTTTGGGAGAAATGAGGTTTCAGGGAATAGTGAAAGGACGTGCGAAGCTAGGCCGCATTAGGAAGAAAGATAAGAGAAATCAATTTAAAATGTTTACGATACGAACGATGCGGAATATTTACAAGACAATATGAAAATACAGAAGAAAAATTTTATATGAATGAACCCATCATGGGCAGAACAAATTAATTATAATTTTAAACCACATGCTAGACGATCTTAATGACAGCAACGGAAATGGTCTAACTCGGAGCAGGCAATGTCTATGCCGTGTAGTGCGAAAGGCGACGATTAACATGTGCGTGTGAGCGCGCGCGCGGGCGTGTGAATTAATGTGTAGGCACGTATGAAATGCGATAACAAAAAACAATAAAACAAGCATGAAATATTCCAGAAATGGAAAGCAGAAGGCTGTGATATTTCCGGACGGAGGAAAGCTACTGAAAGTTGATACCTTTAAATATGTTGGAGGCTGCGTTACATCAGAAGGGAGATGCACCAGTGATGTAAAAGGTACAGTATTGAATAAGCAAAAGGAGCATTTTGCAAGAAAAGATCCCTTCTGCCGTTCAGAAACCTATTCCTGGAAACAATGAAAAATTCATAAAAAATAAATGAATATGGTAGGTCGGAATGGGAGACTAGGAGCGTCACAAGAATAACCGAGTGGAGATCTCTTGAAACCAGGAGAAGGAAGAGATCAAGAAAGGAGCGACTGGCAGATGTAGCGCTCATTAAAGTTAATGGAATCCGCGACTGCTTTACAAAGTTACCAAGAATTGTTGATTGTCTATTTTACGGAATGTCAAACCTATGTACGCTTTTAGCGCTCGGATAAGAAAACATGTGGAAGAATAAGAGTTTTGGTTTTCAAGTTCGTAATTTAATTTCACTTTTGTGTTTGTTTTGCTACATTTGCGTTAGTCTTTTAGCGGTTGTTGGGGGAATGGGGGTTTGACCAGTCAATGGTAGTCTTGCCAGATGGGAGATAGTTTTGACTGACTCCTGTAACAGATGTTTTGTACCTTCTTCCTTCTCCGTTACCGGAATACCTCATTGCGGAGGAGAGCGGTGGTGATTCTTCTGCACTCGCACCAACAATAATCAAGTGATAGTGTAATTACTGTTGTTATTTAATTTTAAGAGGCAATTTAATTTTATAATTCATATTCAAGTAACTAGTAGGCCTAAAGAATTCTGATAGTTTGAAATTTTAACACGTTATTCAGTTTGTGAACGTAGTTACTAAGTTGAAAGATATGGCTTGTAACATTTTCAGCAGCGGATAAATTTTTGTTGGTACTTTATATTTTAGCTTATTATTGATTTGGAACTATCCTTTAGAGAAGAGAAACGGATATACGCGAATACGATGTTTCCGGTTCTTATTGTTCACTTTACAAACACACACCCTCGCGGGCATACGTGTGCGGGCGTGTGTCTCACAATCATCTTCATAATCATCATCATCATCATTGGCTCGACAGCTCTTTGTGGGCCCTGGCCTTCGTCAGAAGATTTCGCCATTCTTCTCTTATTTTTGCCATCACAGCCATATTTTTCCAGTTTCTAATTCTAAGAGTCCTGATGTCCTGACTCACCCCATTCCTCCATTACAGTTTTTGCCTTCCAACTTTCCTTCTACCTTCTGGCTTTGTATTACACGCGTGTGACACAATAAATATTGTTACGTTGGGAAGATTGACAGGACCGCGGGCCCGTAATCTGAACATATGGTGCTGACTCTCAACTACCGGTAAAAAGGAGGGTCCGCTCCTCCGGAAAATTTTGAAAAATATATCTTCCAGGACTGCCAATAAAATCATTGTTAAGTGTACAAATTAAATTGCAATACACTGCTTTTTGTAAATGATTGATAAACTACTGTGTATGTTAAACAATTTAACGGTTTCAAGATATATCAGTGTACAATGGCATTTTGGAATGGGGAAAGTACCGTAATAGGAAAAATGAAAACAACTGTTTTCCAAGGGAAAATAAAACAATGTAATTGTAATTATCACAGATTATTCATATTTTTATAAAAATTATATAAAAGTATTAGAGTATATTTACATTGCACAAATATGTAAATAAATCAAAACTTTTCTGCATCATAAAAATATTGTAGTATACTACTTTCATTACAAACGCATTTTCGCTCACGGATCAACAGCAGTAACCCAACCTTATCACTCTAGCGACAACACATTAACTAAAACCAATATTTTCGTTTCATTGGCCAAGTTGAGTGCGTTAATTGAAGATATGGTGAAGGGGCTCTTATTATACGCCTATACAGGTTGATAATACCACCTTTTCCTCTAATAACGTCTACTGTTCTCTCAAACATGTTCAATTTTTATGCAAGTCTACTGTTCCTTTTTCCCTTTTGTTTGTGGTGTGGGCCCCTAGGCTGCAGCCTATGTACCCAATGTTTAAATCCAGCACTGAAGATAGACATGCTTGGCTAAGTAACACTTTGCATTCATTCGTGTACTGTAAGTTAGCTATTAAAAATTGTGCTTGGCTGAGTAACACTTTGCATTCATTCGTGTACTGTAAGTTTGCTATTAAAAAACATTCCTATTTGCTAATAATTGCAAATAGATGAAAAGGTTCGGGAGTGGGGGCTATCAGGCGATCTGCAGGTATCGACAGGACGATTTTGGAGCCAACTGGCGCGGAATCTCGAGAGGGTATAAATTGAGGGTTCGACCGAAAACCCTTCTCTTCATTTCAAGACACAGTTGCAGTGGGACATGCTGTCCGTCGGCAGAACAATTTTATTTTTATTACAAGTCTCAGTAACGAAAGAATAAATCGTTCGTTACTTATGTTGACAATATTTCGGAAAACGTAAAGTACCAGACCGTTCAAGAGTATCTACCAAGAGTATCTACTGAGAAGCTACCAGAGCGACGAGGGATGATGGACGTTAGACGATGTTTTTGGACGCCTAACCGACGTTTAAGATCTAGCTTGCAGCAGAAACAATTCTCTGATCAGGACCACACACTGCTGGAGAACGACGCTGGACCCTAGACATATCGAGGACCACGCCAGACCAGGAGGAATAGAAAAATAAGTCTGGACAACGCTGGACCCCGCCAATAAGTCGTAAGATCGTCAGAACTCGTGGTGACATGCATAATGCATTTATAAAAGATTTTTTTAAAGAGCTCATAAAGACTATATCAAAAGACAATAAATTAAAACGAAGAAAAAATTTATAATTAGAAATAATATTTTAGAAATGTAGATAAATATTTAGTCGTAAGAATGAGCGATCGTATATAAAGAAATAATAAAAAAAAAGAATTTAAAGTTGAGAGAGTAGATTTTGTTTATCAAAGTAAATAGTTAAATTGATTTGATATTTGCATTGCAGAAAAGAATAGTTTAAATTTTCAGATAATACAAATGCCAGTCTAAAAGTAATTAATATAAATTTAAATTTAATTTTAAATATTGGTATAGACTGAGCGAGTTGAGGTCAGATCTGAATTAAAAGAATTCAATACAAATTACATTTTAATTTTATATTTTATTAGTAAATCAAATTATTATCATGTCTAGATTAAGATTATTAACATGTCTAGATGTAAGAGGGTTCTTAAATACGTGTAACACCGTATAGTATAAGAGGTAAACATTTAATAATGAGCAATATCGTAACCGAAGATTGTTAATGATTTTTATTATTTATAAGATTGAGTAAACAATAAATATGACTTTTTAAATACTCATAAATCTAATACTCTTATTATAATTACACCTGGTATCGTTATACAACCTGCATATATAATTGTATTGTTATATAAGTTTGTTGCCCGTTAACTTGGGGTTCGACACGCTCACAATTTATGTATATGTAACGTTGCATAAATGTCGCCCATGAACGTGGAGCACGAAACGCCTACATTTAATAATTAATGTTTGCTCTATGATCAGAAGTGTTTGATGAGTTATATGTTATAACTAATATTATATTTTAATTAATTTTGTATGTCAGTATTTTAAAATTGTTGTGTGTATTGTATTGTAATAACGCAACTGGCGCCCACCCAATAAACAGGTGTAATTGTAACAGGAGTAAATAAAAATAAATAAATAATAATAATTAAACAATAAGTAAATAAAAGCTCGCATACGGTTCACTAATAATAATAAATTATAAATAAATATTTAAATATAGTATTCGAAATGGCAGCAAAAGAAAGTATTAGTATGGAAGAGGCGATCGCAAATATGATGCGATCCATATTAGAGGAATATTGTAGAAAAGAGACAGGAAATATAAATGCTAAACTTAAAGAACAAACAGAAAGTTTAGAAATTAAATTAGAACAATAGTCTGAAAATTTTAATATTAAACTAGAACAACAGACTGAAAATTGTAAACAGGACACCATAAAAATTACGAACAAGGTGAAAGAATTAACAGAAAAGGTTGGTGATACCAACTCACATATTGACAACATCACAGAAAATGTATATGAAATAGTTGGTAAACAAACGGAACAAATATGTGAAAGGATGGTATGGGAACAAACCATAATAGTTGAAATACGTTCGTAATTAATAAAGATAATCATAAAGAAATGATTAACATTAAAGAAGAGTACAAAATAAAAATTTTTGATCAGCAGGCATACCTTATTAATAGGAATATTCCAATCGCAAGTTACACACACACTTGTAAGTCACATAAAACACATGTGAAGCACTTAAGACACCACACTTACGGCGAGATAAAACACTGTAAGTACCGAATGAGTGGTAATTATAATAACAATAATTATAAGGATAATTATGAAAACCACGGTAAGTATAATTATAAAAGACGCGCGAAGTCGCGCACAGCTGTTCAGGTAGGTGTACTAAACCGAACTAATGAGAGAGAGAAAAGCATTTTTAACAAGAGAAAGAGAGGTTGTTTGTGGCCGACGGCTAAGAGAAAAAAGGTTTTAACATGAGGTGATCGCACATTCACAGCGGTACAATGGGACGTTAACACAATGAGAATGCGAGACGGAAATGTTACACGGCGGCGAGTACACGTCAAAGGAACAATACAGTTCCTGTGTATGACAAACAATGTTATAATGAGGGGTGTAAAATCAAACGACACACCGAACTCAATGCTCTATTGAATGTGAATAAATAATTATTTAAACGAAAATATTACGGTTAATTATTAATAAGATAAAAGGTTAATTAAGAAATGTTATTGATAAGGTTATGATTGCAAATAAAAGACAAATGAGGAAGAAATATAAGAAAATTTTAAAGAATTAATTAAAAAGGAGTGTTATGCTAAATAAAGAATGTTATTTTAAAAGAAATGATTGTAAAGAATGTTATGTTGCAAGAAAGGTAAGGAATGTTATTATCAATGTTGGTAGTAATATGAATGAAGAAAGGGTTAGAAATGAGAAATAAATGTATAATTGTCAGAGTGGCTGATCAAGCGAAATCTTCATACCTTAATGGAAAGGCAAGGACACAGAAGATAGCGATAGTGGATTAATTAGAGCTCATATACTATGATTAAAACATCAAGTAGAGTTAAGCACATAAAAGTCTGGATATAGACGTGTTTCTAAGGTAGTCATCTGTAGCCGATAATATGACTCACTACGAAGCTACAAAAAAAAAGGTGTATTTCAGAAAGTAATGGTAAGGATGAAGAAAACTATTAGCGATCAGAAAGGTAATGTATAAGTAATATTAAAAAATGTTAAGGAAGATAAAGAATGTTCATGTCAAGAATAGAGTTAAGGAACGAAGTTAAGAATGTATGAGTAAGGAAATGTAAAATTACAGAGTGAAAGATGGCATAAATATGTGGAAATGCAGAGTATCCAAAAGGACCAGAAAGGAGAGCTAATTGCAGTGGATTTCCTTGGACCACTTCCAAGATCAAATCGGGGAGTGAAACACATACTTGTTTGTATTGATGTATTTTCCAAAGCCGTCCATCTGTATCCAATTATGCGACCCAAAACTAAAGTTGTTTTGAAAATACTCTTGCAGAAATACATTCCTGCATATGGTAAAATGAAGAAGGTACTTAGCGACCAAGGAGTGCAGTTCCAAAGTGAAGTGTGGGAGGGAACCCTTCGTGAAAATGGAATCCAACCTGTACTCACATCAGTACGACACCCACAGGGAAATCTTGCAGAAAGAGTAAATAAAGAGATAGGTAAATATCTACGAATATACTGTCACGATCAACACAACAAATGGGCAGAGTATTTACCTTTCTTTGAGAAAGCAATAAATGAAAATTATAGCGAAGCAACAAGTTATACGCCAATCGAGCTAGATGATGACAAAAAACTATTAGATTCTGGACCAAATATGTAAGCAAGCCAGAGAATCAAAACGTACCTATTCCATTAAGTGTGAAGGTGGAGTATGCTAAACAACGCATCATAGAACAAGAAAACAAGAGGGTAGAAAAGTACAATAGAACGCATAAATTACAACGATTCGACGTAGGAGAACAAATTCTGTTGAAAGCTAATCCCGTAGGAAAACGCATTGACAACACAGCGAAGAAATTCTTCCGGCTGTACAACGGACCTTATACGATGAAACAACGCGTGGGAAGACACACGTTCATCGTATACGATGATAGGAAAGAAAAGGACGTCGGCAAATATCATGCGACGTCATTCAAGAAATTCTACGTATGAATGAACAATGCCACTGAAACCGACCAAGTTCAACGCACCGATCAGCTGTATGATGGGGGGTGAAAAAAATAGTGCATTCCACCAACAGCGAGAATTATACGGACTACTCACTATTATGTGTTATTTAACTGATGTAAACGTAAGTTAAGCGAATATAATATGATTGTATTTGTCTAGAACAAATCGACAAAAATTTAATAAATAAATATTTATTAAATTTTTTTTCAAGCAGAGGAATAATGCAACGATAGAGCCATATGCTGTATTAGGCATTGATTTGAATAAAAATAAAATTTGTAGAATTATTATAAGTTAAGAGTAAATGGACAGGTCTGAGATTGTAAAAATATTTCATTGTTAAATTAGGGGAGAAATTAACCTGTTCCGACAAGCAGAGAACACCTGCTCGATTGTATGTGTGTTACGCGTGTATCTTGTGAGTGTTAGTGATGCATGTACAGACAGGAATCTCAGCTACCCTCCTCAAGAAATTAATAAAATAATTACTTTAATTATTTGTGTGAAAACTAATTAATGTATAAACAAACCAAAGGCACCAAAATTTTTGTGTTAAATTTATATTTATCCCCAGTGAGAAAATGAAGTTAATAGGACACATTACGCGGAGACAGTGCGAAATAAATGTGCCAAAATACGCAAATTACCCTAAGACGCTCAAATTAATACAGTGAGTGCTTAATCAAATTAGCTATGATTTGTGCTATCTCGATTCCGTGAAAAACATTGCTATTTGCTAATAATTGCAAATAGATGAAAAGGTTCGGGATTGGGGGCTATCAGGCGATCTGCAGGTATCGACAGGATGATTTTGGAGCCAACTGGCGCGGAATCTCGAGAGGGTATAAATTGAGGGTTCGACCGAAAACCCTTCTCTTCATTTCACGACACAGTTACAGTCGGACATCCTGTCCGTCGGCAGAACAGTTTTATTTTTATTACAATTCCCAGTAACGAAAGAATAAATCGTTCGTTAATTATGTTGACAATATTTCGGAAAACGTAAAGTACCGGACCGTTCAAGAGTATCAACCAAGAGTATCTACAGAGAAGCTACCAGAGCGACGAGGGATGATGGATGTTAGACGATGTTTTCGGACGCCTAACCGACGTTTAAGATCTACGTTGCAGCAGAAACAATTCTCTGATCAGGACCACACACTGCTGGAGAACGACGCTGGACTCTAGATGTAGCCAGGACTACACACTGCTGGAGAACGACGCTGGACTCTAGACGTATCCAGGACCACGCCAGACCAGGAGGAATAGAAAAATAACTCTGGACAACGCTGGACCCCGCCAATAAGTAGTAAGATCATCAGAACTCGAGGTGACATGCATAATGCATTTATAAATGATTTTTTTAATTAGCTCATAAAGACTATATCAAAAGACAATAAATTAAAACAAAACAAAAATTATAATTAGAAATAATATTTTAGAAATGTAGATAAATATTTAGTCGTAAGAATGAGCGATCATATAAAGGAATAATAAAAAAAATCTAAAGTTGAGAGAGTAGATTTTGTTTATCAAAGTAAATAGTTAAATTGATTTGATATTTGCATTGCAGAAAAGAATAGTTTAAATTTTAAGATAAAACAAATGCCAGTCTAAAAGTAATTAATATAAATTTAAATTTAATTTTAAACATTGGTATAGACTGAGCAAGTTGAGGTCAGATCTGAATTGAAAGAATTCAATTCAAATTACATTTTAATTTTATATTTTATTAGAAAATCAAATTATTAACATGTCTAGATTAAGATTATTAACATGTCTAGATGTAAGAGGGTTCTTAAATACGTGTAACACCGTATAGTATAAGAGGCAAACATTTAATAATGAGCAATATCGTAACCGAAGATTATTAATGATTTTTATTATTTATAAGATTGAGTAAACAATAAATATGACTTTTTAAATACTCATAAATATAATACTCTTATTATAATTACACCTGGTATCGTTATACGACCTGCATATATAATTGTGTTGTTGTATACGTTTGTTGCCCGTTAACTTGGGGTTCGACACGCTCTCAATTTATGTATATGTAACGTTGCAATATATTATATTTATAATTATAAATATATATATATATTTTTTAGATTTATTGAAGGATCTTCAATGCCCTTCTCTGTGCATTGCATTTGTGCAATGCCTGTAAATGTTTTTTTTGAGACATAGTTCACAAACATTTTGAAAGCGATCCAAAATAAGTGTTGAGACATGCTAATTGTGTCAAATTACTACACATACAAAATACAGAGACTACATATACAGATTTTGTATTTTAACTAAAATTCTTCATAACTTTAACCCCAAACAAACTTTTATAATATTTTTAAAATTTTGAGTTCTATTTTCGGCCCTTGGTGCTCCTAAAATTAGCTATATGTTTTCGTGTACCTTTGACACGCTGATGTGTTTCCTTCGTACACGCTCAGAATGTAATATACTCATTTGAATGTTTCAACCTGTACTGATATTCCTCGTGAAAATGTAGAGACTTTACTTTCTTGGAAGTAAAGACTCTATTTAAATCCAAATTCACGACTTTACTAACTACTGTGTCACAACTAAGGAAAGGTGCGAATAACAAGCTCATCTATGAATTGTGTGGTCTATGCGACTAGATAACCGGCTGCCAGATAACCACACTAGTGAGTTTGTCTTCATTATCAATCAGCTTAAATTGCACATATTGCGCGTACGCATATGTACAGCTCAGCTCTCCGTCTCGTAATCGTATTTTCATTTTCTTAATTACAGTTGATTTGATCACTTTCTTTTATTCTCTCGTCAGATTTGTTCGCCCCAAACCCAATGAGAAATCCTCAGATAATAAATAGGATTATACGCTAATGATCGATGTGCAAAGGCGCCATTACATGCATAATAAAAATTTTAAAATTAAAGTTATGGTTTCTGAAAAATGTGTAAGGCAATGTGTGTGTGTGTGTAGGGTGAGCCAGTTTTGTTTTACATCGGCAAAATAATAACATTTCTTACACATTATTTTACTTAAATAGATAGACATAATTTCAATATTCCAAAAACCTAATTAATACAGTATTACAATTTAAATTATTGATAATATAATAATTCCTTAATTACGTTTGTAAATAATTGTAGATCCAGTAATCATTGAATGTTTATTGTAATTGGTGCAAATAGCAATACATGTATAAAAATATGTTATAGCTGAATGCAGATTGTAAGATGTTCAATTATGTATATTATTAAACGTTATTATTACTATTGGCACTGAACACACTTATCCATAAATTAGTTAATTATGTACAAAATAACAGAGATACTGATATTACAAACACAAAATTATGATAAACAAATCAATCATGTGACAATGGTTATTACTTATTATTTATATTGTTGTAAAATACGCGTAATATTTAACGAGAACATCGTCTATACAGAGTAATATAGACTATTGTTAAATTATGTAGACGTTGACTTTCACAATCTTTCTCCCTATCACTCGCATGCTTTCTCTCTCTCTCTCTCACTCTCTCTCTCTTGCACTCCAGCACTCTCTCACTCTCTCCATTACTCTCTCCCATTCTCCCAGTGTAAAACACACACACACACACACACAAACATACACACACACACAAGCTCGCGTGCACACACATATACACACGCACACCCACAAAATTTTCTAATTTCCACATCTCTCTATTTCTCTCACTCTCACTCTCTCTCTCCCCCCTATCAAAAACACATACATATTGTAGCATGACAGAGAAGCCCATAAAAATGAATGGTAAAATGATCATAAAAATAAAATAATAACATTGTTAAATCCGAGAAAGCAAAATAATATAAAGAATTAATTAAAAACCACCGTGGAATACAATCATTGATTAAAATAAAAGTTCATGTAAAACTAAGGTTACAACGAGTGATGAATCATCAACATAAATTTAAAAACTAAATATGAAAAAAAAAGGTAATACCCAGGTAGGATAGGAGTAGGTAAGGAAGAAAACCAGAAAATGACTAAACCCACAACAAGAAAAGAAAATATGTTGTAAGAAACAAGAAGAGTAGGTGAGGAAGAAACACAAAACCTGATGACATCCACAAGAAGATGAAGGAAATAATTTTATAAGAAACAAGAAGGACAGTAGGGATCAATGAAGAAACAAGAACAAGACAGCATCCACAAGAAGAAGGAGTGCTCTTATAAAAAAACCCAAACCCCAAAATAAATATAATAATAATAAATAAAAGTATAACACAATATCAAATGTAAAAACCACATGTAAAATCGACATAAGCCAAAAAGTGTATAGAGTAAGTATTGAAAGTGAACCAAGGTGAGATAATAATATAATACCAAAAAACAAACCTTCATTATATTCTATAAATAGACTTCCTGATTTTAGTAGAACTATATAACTATTAAGAAATAAAATCAAGGAATAAAAAGAGAATCAGTGCAAGTTTTAGTGTTATAAAAAATAAACCTTATGTTTCAATATTGAAGTTCACAAACTAAGTATATGGTGAAATATTACAACTTTAAAGTGCTTTAATTTGTGTTCATGAATAATGTAAATAAAGTATTATCATGACCGATAATACATGTGTTTTTTAGATAACTGCCACTCTTTTATATAACATTTATTAGAATGACAAAAATTAAACAAGAGCAGGGCATACATAATAAAAGTGAAGTGACAAGGTATCATTACCCCAAAAAACCAAAAAACAGATGAAAACTGATATTTGAACCTAGTTTAAGAAATAGAATAAGATTATAATAATTATGTTTTGTTTATATAGAATAAGGTATTAGAAATAAGCAATTTTAAAAATGTCAGAACAACATCATTTATTTATAATATATTTATTATGTTAATCATTGAGTATTAAATGTCTGATTTGGAAAGACAAATGTTAATTTGAATTAGGTGTTATGTATTAATAGTATGAACCATATACTAATTGTTATTTTGTTTACAATAAGAAAATGTTAATTTATGTCACAATAGCAATGAACGTCAGAGAGGGTATAAATCAATATGTATTATTTAAAAAACTTTGTATGTAAAAACTGTTAGAAATCTAGGCCAAATGTTAAAAACTAAACAGCATCAAATTTGATGAAATAAGTACAGAAAGACAATTAAACTGAAGGAATTTATATAAGGTAAATCAGTAATAAAGTCATATAATTGGAAATATAAGTAAGGAAGATTCAGTAAAATTATAGCCAGAATTATTGTTAAAAATGGAAATGTAAAAACTCAAAATTTAGAGAGGGGAGTCATATATTACTGTATAATATTTTAAAACAGAACCGATTAATCTAATTGCAAGAAATTAAGGGAAGATAAACCTTTTATTACAATCTGAGATTTAATATAATCATTAATATAACTTATAATATGGCATCATTTGGGAAGACAAGGACAGGAAGTGAAAGTAAAACTTACAATTACAACATGAAGTAAAAAATAACTTAATAAAACTACATTATTTGGTATCAAATTAAGCAGAATGAACTGAAGAAGAAGATTAAGTATTTACTAGTTAATAAATTTGAAGAATAACAAAAATATAATCAGTTATATAATGTAACTTTCTCACATGCACAGGATGCAAATAAATTTGTAACAATGTATTGAATAAGATTGGTTTGGCTAAGACTTCAGCCGAAGACGAAGGAAGTAAGTTAGTTGATTATTAGATGTTGAATAGCACACTCGATCCGAGTACTTTGTAAACCTTAACCTAATTTCTGCTACCGTAATGGCGAATGTTTTATAAGCCTAAAGTGCACTTTAAACGAGAGTTTCGGTAAAAACACATTTTTAAACGGAGACCAAGTGAAATAAATACCTACAGACATTCAATTAATACTACACAGAACGGAACACCAGTGAAAATAACATTTAAACAATTAAAACAGTAATTACACTTCACCACACAAAAGTGCACATATCAGCCTAACAGACAAAAGTGAAATTGACTTAATACTACACTATTTTTCAAAGTACAACACTAAAACTGAACCAGAGACACTCCACCAACACAAGAAAGAAGAATTGCAGCCACAAGGACGAAAATTCAGAGGGAAAGCATCTTTTATTGAACTTTGAAACAGCGAAGTGAGACCGTCTTGCAACTATACACGAAGAGAAGCCATCACTGATTACCCACAATACAACGCAACACTGCCTTTAAACGGAATGGTTTGAAATCTGCTCACTTACCATTATATATTAACTATCATATCTGTATTTTAATCTTTAAGGTGATATATTTGTAATGTTATACTTTATAAACTTTGCCCTTATTTCTCTGACTTTACCTAAAATAACTGCTAAAAGAATCCTAATATAAATAACTGTACAAATTAACGATACCCTGAGGATCGATTTACATATCGATAAAGAGTCGAATGATAAATAATTGTTAATAAAGTTTCTTATATATTACATAATTGAACATTTTTTCATTCCTAAAATATAATTAACTTAATAGGTAAATTTAATAGAGTTAACTACCAGAATCTCACCACCCGAAGGAAGATAACCTCCAAATAAGAAAAATATACAAATCGATTGTTATTGGAGACAATTCTATCAAGTGGCGAGAGGATTTTAAAAATCCTGAAAAGGCATTAAAATAATAAAAACAAATAACAAAAGTTTCGGAACACGACAGAACATAATTAATTAACTGATTTTAATTAATTATAAAAAAAATTTATAAACAACAAAATTTTTTTTACACAAACAAAATTAATACAAATTAATTATATATTTAGAAATTATCGTCACAATATTCCCAACACACTCAAATTACAATTACGCATATTGTAAGGGTACATATCTTCAACACACACTAATGATGAAACATGATAAGAATAAATTATTAAATACTTAACACTATGAAAGAGGGATGAAGCAGAGATGAAAGAATGTGTAATTAACATGATAATACGATCAAACATATAAAAGTAATAATAAAAGTAACCTCTGATAAGAGAAATGTAGCAAGCAACGAACCAAAACGTTGAAAACAATAATACAATGCGATTTAACCATAATAACCCAATAGATGGTAAGTGAGAAGGTAGCACCAGCCCCAACACCAAAGAAGGGATATATAAATCATCACAAAATAGGTGAGAAGGTAGAACCAGCCCCAACACCTAAGAAAGGATATATAAGTCATAACAAAATAAGTGAGAAAATATAACAACCCCTAATACCAATGAGAGGATATATCAAGACAAACGAAATAGAGGGTATAACTAGAACCAGCCCCAACAACAGTAATTGACCAAATAAAATGAAACCAGATGAGAAGGTGAAAACCATAATATAAATGAAATGAAATGAAACGAAAAGAAATGAAAGGACACAAACCAGTAATATAGAACAAGAAAAGGAGAAATGTTACAATCCAATAAAGTAATGGAAACGGAAACCAATGAATGATAATTGTAAACGATAATTATTAGTATCAACCAAACAAGCAATGTAAATGATAAGTGTTAAAATTCAATAACTTAAATTTAAACAAATTACACTAAACAAATAAATAGAGAGTAACTATGATAAATCAATATAATACGACATGAACTTGTTAATATTATAATTAAACCTTGTAAAGTGAGAGGTAGGGAGTTAGAGAAATAGTGAACATGATGCCCACACAAACAGGGGAAGTCAATGTCCGGAAGGAACAATTAGAAAAGCCAACACGAAAGGAGGATGGGAACATGCAAGAAATGTTCAGGATAATGTTGGAGAAAATGGACGAAAATCACAAGAAATTGGATTCCACAAAAGAAGAATTGAAGAAGGATAACCAATCCACAAAGGAAGAATTGGGTAGTAAAAATTGAGGATACAAATAAAAGAATTGAAGAAAACAGTAAGAAGATGGAAGAGAAGATGGAAGAAAACAGTAAGAAGATGGAAGGTGTCTACAAACAATTAAGGGAAGAGGTGAGGGAGAATAGCAAGAAGATGGAAAGTGACAACCGACAGTTGAAAGAAGAATTGAAGGAAGATAACAAGAAGATGGGAGAGAAAATGGGGGAGAAGTTGGAAGAATTGAGGGAGGATAACCAACTACTGAGAGAAGAATTAAGGGAGGTCAATCAGGGGAATCTGGACAAGTTAGACGAAAGGATGGAGTTGTTAAGAGAAGAAATGAGCAAGGAACTCAACGATAATAAGAAATCTCTAAATAAAAAATTGGAAGAAGGAACCATAATAATGAACCAACAGATCAGCGAAATTGACGGAAAATGTAACCAAACCAAAAGGGAAGTACAGGAGTTCAAGGAAGTGGTAAACATCTAGTTTACTAATATTGAAGAGCATAGTCGTAAGAAAGTGGAAGAACAACGGAAGGAAACTCAGGAAGAACTCGGGAGAGTACGGAGCCAAGTCGCGGAACGTTGTGACGGGATGGAAGAGGCTATGACCAATATCACGGGTCAGGTACGGCAGAGCCAAGAAGAAATGGAAATCTTGAGAAGTCGACCCACTAATTTTACCGGGATACCCATCAATGAAAACCGGGAATGGCTGAACTTCCGGCAATACAAGAGGAAACCCATGGAGTTCCTGGCCAGGGTAGAAGAATATTTTGCCAAGCATAGAGGGAGTCGATGGAATAATAACGGGGAGATACTGGACGAGTCATTCAGGGAGATGACAGATAACTGGTGGATGGCGAACCGTAGCGAGATTGAGGACTACCAACAGTTCAGGAACCTGTTTAAGGCTAAATACTGGTCAGAAACAACTCAGAACCTGATAAGACATAATATTTGCCATGGACGATACAGGGCCCAACTAGGCAGCACCATGACTGCCTATTTCCTAGGGAAGGTGTGCCTGGAAAAACACCTAGAACCGGCAATACCCGAAGAATGTCTAGTGAACAAGCTATCTTATCACTATGATGAGGATATTATCAGAGCGAGGAGAGGTAGCCAGATTAAAACGGTGCAGGCCATGACTGAGTTATTGGAAAGCTACGAAAACGAAGAATACTACCGTCAGAGTAGGAGGAGGAATGATAGACCAGAGGTGAGAACTAACCAGTACGCAGTAACGGTAATAACTATCCAGGAAACCGCAACCAGCAAAATAATTACAACGGCAACAATAACCCGTCGAACAAGAACAATAACTTTAACGTTAACCAGAATAGAAATAGGAATAACAACCAATACCCGAATAACCGTAATAATTATTATCAACCCCCTAACAATCCATATAGTCAGAGAAACCCCTACCCGGTAATAACGAACGGTATTACCAAAACAATAGGAATTACAATAATAACTATAATAATAATAATAGAGTTTCCCGTCCAAGAGTTAATTTTATAAGAGCCGAAGATCGAGGGCCGAGAAGATACAACCGTCAACGGAGGATTAGTTTCCACGATGGAGATCGCCGACGAAGAAGCGAAGAACGGGACGTTCCGAGGTATGAACAAAGAAGAAGGAGTACCAGTCTAGAGGATCCTGGCCGACAGCAAAGTAGAGAACAAACCTTCGAACAGGATACAGAGCGGCAGGAACCGACGCAAGGTTTCCAAAACGACGCCTCGGTCAATCCGAGTGCCAAAGATGACAACAATAATTTAAACGGGAGGAGGCAGTGATAAACTATCACGACCCGTTACTGCTCCTATCTCCTGGGTATAAAAACGAGTTGCAAGAGGCAACCGAAATAAAAAGCATCACCATCATAAGTAACAACTACTTAAAGAACATAAGAACGGAACTATTGGAGGAAAACGAAACTAGCCTCGATAGTCAAAACAATGAGATATTGTATATAAAAGCGGAAGTCGAAGGAATCCCCGCCAAAATCATGATTGATACCGGTGTGAATATCTTATAATAAATGTAAACGAACTGGAAAGAATCCAGAAAGAGTGTGGTAAAACTTTGCCTATGTTACCAGTAAATAATATTGTCTTAATAGGTGCAACTGGCCGCCAGAACAAAACTATTCGAAAACAAGTTTCCGTCAATGTCGTTAGCCGTGGTATAGCTTTGGATATAGAATTTTTGACCGCCACCGGATTACCATTCAATATACTGGTAGGTTGCGATATTTTAAGAAGGTACTCCGCCATTATCGACCTTAACCAAGAAAAGGTATCACTGTTTCCAGACGGAATCACGTGGACAGCAGATTTGGTGGGAGGCGCGAATATACTTCCCAATACAATACACCAACAACTTCGTAAGATAAATTTTGTAGAGAACAGCTCCCTGAATAAACCAATAATATATAATAATGGAGAAGAGGATTTGTGGTCAGTGAAGATACAAGAAATATGAGACTTCCAGTGCGGAACCAACAACGAGAAAATATCCATACACCAAGCAAATCGTTTAATAAGAGTATACGAAAGATATATGTCAGTATTTTCAGATGAACCGGGTAAAGTCAAGAACTACCAGTGTAAACTTGAGTTTAAGGAAAACGTGAAATTTAACCGGAGGTCATACCCAATCGCACATTCACTAAAAGAGGCCGTGAGAACGGAAATTAATAAGATGATCAGCAGTGACATAATTGAGATTAGTCAATCTCCATACACTAGTCCAATCATTGCTGTTACCAAGAAACACGGACAAGTACGGCTCTGTTTGGATGCGCGCGAGCTAAATAAAACTATTGTTAATGACCGAATATCACCCGGTGAAATAGAGGAGATCCTAAAACGATTTCATGGCACCAAGTTTATCAGTACATGGGACACTGTATGTGGTTACTGGCAAGTGGAGTTGCATCCACAAAGTCGTCAGTACGTGGCGTTCATTTTCGAAGGGCGCAATTACCAGTTCAAGAGATTGCCCTTCGGACTTGTAAATTCAGTAGCCATCTTTGTGGCCTGTATGGACCAAATACTTGGACAAGAAGCACTCCAATTTACCACAGTCTATGTAGACGATCTGCTCATTACTTCGGAGACCTGGGAGGAACACTGTTACCGAGTAGAACATGTACTCGAAAAGTTAGCGCAGAATAATATAACTCTGAAATTGGAGAAATCCAAGTTCATTGCTCGAGAAGTACAGTTCTTAGGTTTCAACCTAGACGATAGAGGTATTACCCCATCAGCAGAAAAAGTGGAGGCAATTCAGAAGTTCCCTAAACCAAAGAACAGGAAACAGTTACAATCTCTCCTCGGACTCTGTAACTATTACAGAAAGTTCCAGCACAAATATTCCGAGCTGACAGCCAAGTTTCAACCACAATTGTCTGCAAAAAACAAATGGACCTGGGGTGAAGGACAGGATATTACCTTCCAACTGATCAAAGAAAAGTTCTTAGAGAGTGTTATACTTCGTCACCCGGATTTTAAGAAACCTTTCTTTTCGAATGATGCTAGCGACATCAGCTTAGGAACAACATTATATCAGGAAGATGAGGAGGGTCACCATCTGGTGATAAGCTTTGCTAGTCGTACCCTGAATCAATTCGAAAAGAATTATAATGTGACCGAGAAAGAATTGCTTAGCGTAGTATTCGCATGTAGCAAATTCCGGACATATATTCTCGGGTATCCAGTTACCGTCCGCACTGATCATAAATCTGTCTCATTTCTATGTAGGTGCAAATTGAGTCACGGCCGATTGGCTAGATGGGTACTCGCCCTACAAGAATACAACTTACAATGGGAGTATATTCCGGGGGAAAAGAATGTGGTAGCCGATGTGTTGTCACGGATCAATTTGGAAGACCAGACCTTCGAGGGAGAGAAGGAGAGCTTAGTCAAAATTTACAACCTGATGAAAACAAGATCCGATTTAGAAGCTTTATTGATAAACATCCGCACCCACCAACAGTCTGGCCCTAAACTAAAAAACATTATTAATCGATTGGAAGCCGGCGATGACACCGTTCCTAAATACTACCATGTTAATAAAGGTATACTATTCATCAAAACAGCTTTGAATAAAGAAACATGGAAGGTGATTATTCCGAACCAAATCGAGAAGGAGATTATAATCGATTACCATATAAGGTATGGCCATATGGGAGCGCTGAAAGTGATACAGGCTTTAGATGAGAATTGTAAGATAAAAAACATTAACCGAAAGGTAAGAAATTACCTGAAGTAATGTAATATTTGCCAGTGCGTTAAAATTAACAACGAAAAGAAAGAAGGTATAATGATACCGATAACATCGAAAGCGAAACTGGAAAAAGTGTTTTTAGACATCTGCGGGCCATTTCCCCGTAGTGGCGGTCGACACAGGTACAAATACCTAATCATAATAATGGACCATTTTACAAAATACGTAAAGCTATATCCGGTTAATCGGGCAACTACAGTGAAAGTTCTTGGAGTCATAACAGAGTTATATGTGCCAGAAAGAGGTAAACCATCTTCAATCATTACCGACTGTGGTACTCAGTTTAAAGGGAGAAGATGGCGGGACACATTATTATCACTTGGGATTAAAACATATAAGACGTCAGTCTACCACCCAAGTAGTAATCCGGCTGAAAGGGTACTGAGAGAAGTGGGTAGAATCTTGCGAACGTACTGTCACAACCAACAGAAAAAGTGGCAAGAGTACTTAGCAGCAACAGAGAAATTCTTAAATTTCGCCCACCATCCAGCTATAGGAATTACCCCTTACTCCGCCATGTATGAGAAACCAACCCCCCGAGAGATTGAAGAAATAATAGAGTTCCCAACGAACGATGGTCGTAAGTTTGACCAGGTGAAGTTCTATAACAAGGTGGCCGAAGACCAAGAGAAACGGCAAGCCAAATACCAAAAGGCAATCGGACGAATAATAACTTATAAAGAGGGTGAAAAAGTTCTGTTAAAAAACCGAGAACTACCCAGCACCCTAGAAGGGATAACAAAAAAACTATTGTTACTATATACTGGACCATATGTCGTTGTCAAAAATAATAATAATAATAAATACGAACTGAAAGAAATAGTTTCCGGAAGAGTTAAAGGAGTGTACAACCAAGCCTCCATAAAAAAGTATTACGAAGAATGAATTTTGATAAACATCAAAATCCTAAAATATAGTAAGAACAACTTACCACTAATTTTTGAAAGAAACAATTTGGAATAAATAAAAAGAAGAATTTGGAATTTAGATAAAACAACTAAATTCTAAAAAATATAGTAAGAACAACTTACCACTAATTTTTGAAAGAAACAATTTGGAATAAATAAAAAGAAGAATTTGGAATTTAGATATAACATCCAAATTCTAAAATATAGTAAGAAGAACTTACCACAAATTTTTGAAAGAAAACATTTGAGATTAAATAAAAAAGAAGAATTTTGTAAAAAACATAAAAATTCCAAAATACGAATAAGGTCAACTTACACATTAATTTTGAAAGAGAACATTTGGAATAATTAAAAAGAAGAAAATGAATTTTGATAAAAAAAAACCTAAAATATAGTAAGAACAACTTACCACTAATTTTTGAAAGAAACAATTTGGAATAAATAAAAAGAAGAATTTGGAATTTAGATAAAACATCAACATTCCAAAATAGGAATAAGGTCAACTTACACATTAATTTTGAAAGAGAACATTTGGAATAATTAAAAAGAAGAAAATGAATTTAGAATAAACATCCAAATTCCAAAATATAAGTAAGAACAGCTTACACAAACAATTTTGAAAAAAAGAAATTTGGAATAAATAAAAAGAAGAGAAGGAATTTTGATAAAACATCAACATTCTAAAATAGTAGTAAGATCAACTTACGCAAACAGAAGAAAAGACAAAAATTTGGAAATAAATGAATTAAATAGAATTTCAATTTTGAATATAAAACATCAAAATTTAAAAACATAATAAGATCAACTTATTACAAATGATTTATGAAAAAGTTATGGGAATAAATAAAAAGAAGAATATGAATTTTGTGTAAAACTAACAAAGTTCTAAAAATAGATAAGATCCACATATAAATAAATTTAGAAGGAAATAATAAAATTAATTAAGAAAAAAGAATTAAAAATAATCCAGTATAAATGTGAATATCTAACATTTGAAGGAGTAGAGAAGAAAAACAACAAAAGTGTGATATACAAAAGAAGGCAATAATTTGGAAACAAAGAGAAGAATCTGTTATTATAATAAAATTATAAAAATCTAAAATAAAAAAAATAAAAACAATAATAAAAATAAGAACGACCTATGACTAACTACTTATGAAACAATTATGGAAACAGATAATCAAGAAAGATGATTATGACATTACTCAGTTCTGAAGAAACAAAGGAGAACAACTCATACCAAACATATGGAGAAGATGATTTTGAAAAAATAATAATAATAAGACATATATGAAACGCAAAGAGAAGAAGTACCACATGAAGTATAATATAAATAAATTAATTTTAATGAATGCAAAGGCGGATTAATAACTTTCTGAGAGAAAAGAAAGAAAATATGTTTAAATAATATGATCACAATAACAACTTGAATATCAATTACAAAGAAACAAATTGAAAAAATTAACTAACATAAAATAAGACCATTCAAATAATGAATAAGAACCAAAGAGAAAATACATATAAACAAGTGTGCTATCAATGTAAATAACCAGAAGAAAATGTAATGAGAATTCAGATGAAGAAGTAAAAAGTTACACTATAACTAGTAACAAAAAATATTACCAAAAGTTCCCAACTATAATTAAAAGAATATATCAGACGAGCTAAAAGTTAGAAGAATATATATACTGAGAATAATAAATATTAAGAAGAATAATTAAGATAGAAAATGTGAGATAATCTGAGAAACAACGAAGTGAAGAATCCAAAGATATTTTTAAAAAATAGTCATAAGGTGGACTATTCTTAGATAATTTTTATTCGATGACTGTCTGTAGATAATTCCAGCAGAGATGATTTGCCCCTGGACACAATTTGAAGTGATGTATGGCCAGCAGAGTAGTGAAGCCTACAGTGCCCCTCTGCACTGCCCCAGCTCACAGGTTAGGGAACGTTAGGGAATTAATATCCCAGGGATAAAACATGAAGTTTATAAGAAAAGAAAATATATAATAATAATATTTCATTACTTTCTGCTACAGTCCGTTTCTTGATGTATATAATACTATAATACTTATAACTATTTTACCTCAAGATGTATTTTTTCCTTTAGGGACATGTTTCGGGAGATCCTGTTCTCCCATTTTCAACCTTCGCCATCTTGCTTCTCTTGAGAAGCAAGATGGCGAAGGTTGAAAATGGGAGAACAGGATCTCCCGAAACATGTCCCTAAAGGAAAAAATACATCTTGAGGTAAAATAGTTATAAGTATTATAGTATAATAATAATAATAATATATCTCAGAAGACACTAACTATCCAAGAAGAATCAAAGTCAAATAAGTGACTATAAAATTTATTAAGCTCAACTATGAAAAAGTCGATATAGAAATGGAGAGGAAAATAAAGAATAAAAAATAATAAAAATGTCATAAGCAATTATTTCTTACATAATCAAGTCTGAAATAATCACTTCTGGAGGAGAGCAATCTGTAGCATGACAGAGAAGCCCATAAAAATGAATGGTAAAATGATCACAAAAATAAAATAATAACATTGTTAAATCCGAGAAAGCAAAATAATATAAAGAATTAATTAAAAACCACCGTGGAATACAATCATTGATTAAAATAAAAGTTCATGTAAAACTAAGGTTACAACGAGTGATGAATCATCAACATAAATTTAAAAACTAAATATGAAAAAAAAAGGTAATACCCAGGTAGGATAGGAGTAGGTAAGGAAGAAAACCAGAAAATGACTAAACCCACAACAAGAAAAGAAAATATGTTGTAAGAAACAAGAAGAGTAGGTGAGGAAGAAACACAAAACCTGATGACATCCACAAGAAGATGAAGGAAATAATTTTATAAGAAACAAGAAGGACAGTAGGGATCACTGAAGAAACAAGAACAAGACAGCATCCACAAGAAGAAGGAGTGCTCTTATAAAAAAACCCAAACCCCAAAATAAATATAATAATAATAAATAAAAGTATAACACAATATCAAATGTAAAAACCACATGTAAAATCGATATAAGCCAAAAAGTGTATAGAGTAAGTATTGAAAGTGAACCAAGGTGAGATAATAATATAATACCAAAAAACAAACCTTCATTATATTCTATAAATAGACTTCCTGATTTTAGTAGAACTATATAACTATTAAGAAATAAAATCAAGGAATAAAAAGAGAATCAGTGCAAGTTTTAGTGTTATAAAAAATAAACCTTATGTTTCAATATTGAAGTTCACAAACTAAGTATATGGTGAAATATTACAACTTTAAAGTGCTTTAATTTGTGTTCATGAATAATGTAAATAAAGTATTATCATGACCGATAATACATGTGTTTTTTAGATAACTGCCACTCTTTTATATAACATTTATTAGAATGACAAAAATTAAACAAGAGCAGGGCATACATAATAAAAGTGAAGTGACAAGGTATCATTACCCCAAAAAACCAATAAACAGATGAAAACTGATATTTGAACCTAGTTTAAGAAATAGAATAAGATTATAATAATTATGTTTTGTTTATATAGAATAAGGTATTAGAAATAAGCAATTTTAAAAATGTCAGAACAACATCATTTATTTATAATATATTTATTATGTTAATCATTGAGTATTAAATGTCTGATTTGGAAAGACAAATGTTAATTTGAATTAGGTGTTATGTATTAATAGTATGAACCATATACTAATTGTTATTTTGTTTACAATAAGAAAATGTTAATTTATGTCACAATAGCAATGAACGTCAGAGAGGGTATAAATCAATATGTATTATTTAAAAAACTTTGTATGTAAAAACTGTTAGAAATCTAGGCCAAATGTTAAAAACTAAACAGCATCAAATTTGATGAAATAAGTACAGAAAGACAATTAAACTGAAGGAATTTATATAAGGTAAATCAGTAATAAAGTCATATAATTGGAAATATAAGTAAGGAAGATTCAGTAAAATTATAGCCAGAATTATTGTTAAAAATGGAAATGTAAAAACTCAAAATTTAGAGAGGGGAGTCATATATTACTGTATAATATTTTAAAACAGAACCGATTAATCTAATTGCAAGAAATTAAGGGAAGATAAACCTTTTATTACAATCTGAGATTTAATATAATCATTAATATAACTTACAATATGGCATCATTTGGGAAGACAAGGACAGGAAGTGAAAGTAAAACTTACAATTACAACATGAAGTAAAAAATAACTTAATAAAACTACATTATTTGGTATCAAATTAAGCAGAATGAACTGAAGAAGAAGATTAAGTATTTACTAGTTAATAAATTTGAAGAATAACAAAAATATAATCAGTTATATAATGTAACTTTCTCACATGCACAGGATGCAAATAAATTTGTAACAATGTATTGAATAAGATTGGTTTGGCTAAGACTTTAGCCGAAGACGAAGGAAGTAAGTTAGTTGATTATTAGATGTTGAATAGCACACTCGATCCGAGTACTTTGTAAACCTTAACCTAATTTCTGCTACCGTAATGGCGAATGTTTTATAAGCCTAAAGTGCACTTTAAACGAGAGTTTCGGTAAAAACACATTTTTAAACGGAGACCAAGTGAAATAAATACCTACAGACATTCAATTAATACTACACAGAACGGAACACCAGTGAAAATAACATTTAAACAATTAAAACAGTAATTACACTTCACCACACAAAAGTGCACATATCAGCCTAACAGACAAAAGTAAAATTGACTTAATACTACACTATTTTTCAAAGTACAACACTAAAACTGAACCAGAGACACTCCACCAACACAAGAAAGAAGAATTGCAGCCACAAGGACGAAAATTCAGAGGGAAAGCATCTTTTATTGAACTTTGAAACAGCGAAGTGAGACCGTCTTGCAACTATACACGAAGAGAAGCCATCACTGATTACCCACAATACAACGCAACACTGCCTTTAAACGGAATGGTTTGAAATCTGCTCACTTACCATTATATATTAACTATCATATCTGTATTTTAATCTTTAAGGTGATATATTTGTAATGTTATACTTTATAAACTTTGCCCTTATTTCTCTGACTTTACCTAAAATAACTGCTAAAAGAATCCTAATATAAATAACTGTACAAATTAACGATACCCTGAGGATCGATTTACATATCGATAAAGAGTCGAATGATAAATAATTGTTAATAAAGTTTCTTATATATTACATAATTGAACATTTTTTCATTCCTAAAATATAATTAACTTAATAGGTAAATTTAATAGAGTTAACTACCAGAATCTCACCACCCGAAGGAAGATAACCTCCAAATAAGAAAAATATACAAATCGATTGTTATTGGAGACAATTCTATCAAGTGGCGAGAGGATTTTAAAAATCCTGAAAAGGCATTAAAATAATAAAAACAAATAACAAAAGTTTCGGAACACGACAGAACATAATTAATTAATTAATTTTAATTAATTATAAAAAAAATTTATAAACAACAAAATTTTTTTTACACAAACAAAATTAATACAAATTAATTATATATTTAGAAATTATCGTCACAATATTCCCAACACACTCAAATTACAATTACGCATATTGTAAGGGTACATATCTTCAACACACACTAATGATGAAACATGATAAGAATAAATTATTAAATACTTAACACTATGAAAGAAGGATGAAGCAGAGATGAAAGAATGTGTAATTAACATGATAATACGATCAAACATATAAAAGTAATAATAAAAGTAACCTCTGATAAGAGAAATGTAGCAAGCAACGAACCAAAACGTTGAAAACAATAATACAATGCGATTTAACCATAATAACCCAATAGATGGTAAGTGAGAAGGTAGAACCAGCCCCAACACCAAAGAAGGGATATATAAATCATCACAAAATAAGTGAGAAGGTAGAACCAGCCCCAACACCTAAGAAAGGCTATATAAGTCATAACAAAATAAGTGAGAAAATATAACAACCCCTAATACCAATGAGAGGATATATCAAGACAAACGAAATGGAGGGTATAACTAGAACCAGCCCCAACAACAGTAATTGACCAAATAAAATGAAACCAGGTGAGAAGGTGAAAACCATAATATAAATGAAATGAAATGAAACGAAAAGAAATGAAAGGACACAAACCAGTAATATAGAACAAGAAAAGGAGAAATGTTACAATCCAATAAAGTAATGGAAACGGAAACCAATGAATGATAATTGTAAACGATAATTATTAGTATCAACCAAACAAGCAATGTAAATGATAAGTGTTAAAATTCAATAACTTAAATTTAAACAATGTACACTAAACAAATAAATAGAGAGTAACTATGATAAGTCAATCTAATACGACATGAACTTGTTAATATTATAATTAAACCTTGTAAAGTGAGAGGTAGGGAGTTAGAGAAATAGTGAACATTGTAAAATGAGAAAGAGAATTTAAGGTTAGGTAATACCCACTTGTAACACTTAAATTAAACATATAGAGTGCAAAGTGATAGTGTAAAACACCAAATTAAATAGAACCCTATTGATAGGGATAGACACCAAACAATCAGTGAAAAAACACTAAAGATTTAAGAGTGATCAGAAACCATCAGTGAGTGGTAAAAATATGTGAAAGCTGATAATGGCTAATCACAGAAAGGACTGTGGCAATTAATAGCAATTATCCAGTGAACACAAGTGTATTAATAACAAAATGAAACAAAGTGTAACAGACTAGATAATAAGTATGTTTTAGATAATAGTAGTACTTACTACTTGTCATATTTTAGTTTGCAAATCTTAATGTTAGGTAATAATTTGTTAATTAGTATTATTGTTCATGCATTCAAGAACGAATGACTATCAGTGTGTTAATACACAGGATACATGATTTTATTCATAGAAATAAGAATCCAATATCATTAATTTAAAATGATACATTAAAGAATATTTTTCATTTGACAAACTGATAATAATAAAAAAAGATGTTAATATTAGATAGTAAACAGTTGTTGAAGATGCAGTTATGGCTTAATGTCATTTAGAGTTAGTCATAACAATATATCATTGTATTAATATGTTTAATTCATGTTTATGTTTTTATTTTTTATGTCAAGTAATAACTATAATTCATCAAAGAGTATGAGGAGATGAAGAGTATGAACATTATGAGTAATGACATGCAATAATGATTATGTTTGATGAATAGGAATATGGCTGTAGGGATTATGCAGACCATAAACCTAAATGTTATGTTTTAAGTAATAGAGAATAGTAAATAATAGTTCAATTATAAACGAAAGCAATAATTAAGAAACAAGATAAATTCAGACAAATCTAATAATACTGAAAAAGCAGTTATGACACAATAGACAAGCCATAATATGGAAACTAATAAAATAACATACAATTATTATAAAACAGACACAAAACCAATCAACAAGTAAACAAATCATGTGTAAAACAAACCAAAACCTGTAGAAAGGGAAAGTAAAATGTAATCTGTATAAATTAAGAAAAAATAGACAATTACTAGTTAGGTCTATGCAATGCCTAAGAGTAATACACCAAAAACTACAAATTGTAAGAATTTAACTATGACATGAGCAAATCAAAGACAAGTAAACAGTAAATGATAATTAGGGAATCAAAATAAGAGAGAAATGTTAAAGTAATTGTATAAAATAAGAAAGCAATGTAATTAGATAATATCAACATAACTATCCAAATGTTAATACATCAGTAAACCCAACCTTATGGGATGTTAAATTAATCTTTGAAACAAAATACAAACAGTGGTGATAATGTCTCATACTTAAAAAAGAATACCGAAGATTAATAGCAATCAGAAGATATTTAATCATTTTGAATAAAAATTCAAATATTCTAACAATGGTCTTAAGTCAAGTTTATCCAATCAGAATCTATTAGTTACCATGACAACGGAACGTTATTGATGATGTTTCCGTTAGGAACGTTGAATCTTAGAGTGACGCTTACGAGGAAGAGACGCCAGGCCGTGAACGGCCCAAATTTTATTTAAAACAGTAAAAGTGACCAGATTCCATGAAGTGAAGAACCAAACTACCTGATGAGGGAATAACACATTCAACCCAGGCAAAGGACCAGCTTAATTAACTCCAGATTAATTAAAATCGACCAACTAACATGAAAAAGACGCAAAGCGTACCTGAAACCAAAGATGATTGAAGAATGAAGAACCAACATCGATGAATCCAACCTATTTCAACATCTGACACTACACCTCAAAGCAACTGATGATAAGTATTGCTGAGTTAACAAAATTTCCACAATAAATTCTCTTTAAATTTTCTCACTACACTGTGAACTCTCACTATAACTGAAGGTATTATTTCTTCAAAGATTATTAAATAAAACATATTTATGAATAACAACTAACTGAATATAACCTATGTACTAAACGAATAACTCCGTCACACAATTTTAACATCACAGCATTGAATTTAATGTAAACCTTTTTTCATATTTTGATTACCACGATTATAAGGTGGTGTACTGTATTTAATTATCTTGTTCTAAACTTCTTTGTCGTACTTAAAAGAATTCATTGGCAATTTTATTTTGTATAAATAAGAAACGGCGTCTATCATGGCGACTGACTAACTTTGCATTGCCAACCCTGCTTTCTGCTGAGTAGACGATTAATTATTGCCGAGGCTAAAATCTATTATATTCATCATATTTGTATAAACATTAATGAAATTTAACCAGTTATAAAGCCAAATAAAAAGTGTGAATCGTTACTAACTGTCAAGCAATTATTTCAAGTATATTATGTATGTTGTGTTTTGTAGCAGTGAGTAGAATTAGCCAACAACATTTTACGTTGGTAACACGTTCCCCACTCAAGCGAGATTCGAGTTCCAGCCATTCGGTGAACAATTCGAATCAAATACTACAGTACAATAAAACAACGAAGATAGAATCTTTTAAGTGTTTTCTGGTAAAACAATTTGGCGCCTATCGGGAAGAAGTAATTAGTGAGTAGGGACAGGTAAGGACACACAGGCTACACGAAGCGTTTATAACACAGAGCGCATCCGACTTGCGAATTAACCTTCCCTCTACAACGTACGGGTCAAAATGTCCCGAGAGCGACAAAAACGCGCATGCGTCAGTGGCAGGTGGTGGGAGTGGCTCGCGGCCTTGAGTAGCTTTCCATCCACTCTCTCTGCAGATGTGGACGCGGCCGGACCCTTGTCAGAGGTGAGTGACCTATTATTATTCCACAATAGTGAGAGAAAACTTGACCTGGGTCAATATGACCCCACGTTGTACGATATGTTCTACCAGTTTCAGTTCATTGCCAATTTCATTTTTAAAAAATTAAATGAGTTAATCCATGGTTTTCCTTTATGAGTAAGACTTCCTACATTTTTTTAAACCCATCTGAATTGTTTCAGCCATGGCGAACAACAATAGTGAGAGAAAACTTGACCTGGGTCAATATGACCCCACGTTGTACGATATGTTCTACCAGTTTCAGTTTATTGCCAATTTCATTTTTTAAAAATTAAATGAGTTAATCCATGGTTTTCCTTTATGAGTAAGACTTCCTACATTTTTTTAAACCCATCTGAATTGTTTCAGCCATGGCGAACAACAATAGTGAGAGAAAACTTGACCTGGGTCAATATGACCCCACGTTGTACGATATGTTCTACCAGTTTCAGTTTATTGCCAATTTCATTTTCATATAATTAAATGAGTGAATCCATGGTTTTCCTTTATGAGTAAGACTTCCTACATTTTTTTAAACCCATCTGAATTGTTTCAGCCATGGCGAACAACAATAGTGAGAGAAAACTTGACCTGGGTCAATATGACCCCACGTTGTACGATATGTTCTATCAGTTTCAGTTTATTGCCAATTTCATTTTTATAAAATTAAATGAGTGAATCCATGGTTTTACTTTATGAGTAAGACTTCCTACATTTTTTTAAACCCATCTGAATTGTTTCAGCCATTGCAAACAACACCCGTTTCTTAACCGATGAAGAAATTCGACGAGAACTCGAAAGATTGACCAACGCCGATTTCGATGATGACGAGGAATACTTTTCTGAAGACGTTTCTGACAGTGAAGATGAAAATAATGTGATACGAAGCGACGACACTGAACCAGACGCCTTTGAGGTTCTTCCTGAAGACGACGCGATGTCGGAGGATTGTTTTATTCCACAAGAATCTTCAGCCTTAGCATCAGAAGCTGACGATCAAAGAAACTTCGTGCTGGGCAAAGACGGAGAAACTATCTGGACTGAAACCGATCTTTTACCGACCAGAAACGTCAGAGTACCTTCAGGGAATATCATTACCCACTTGCCTGGTGTCAAAGGAGATGCTCGGAATCTGATAGACGAGGTAAAATTGTTTTCCTTATTCATCAACCAATCCATGATTGACATGATTGTTCAATTCACTAATGAACAAATAGATCGCCAAAAAGCCCAATACAGGTCTGACCAGCGGTATACTGGACCCACAGATGCCATTGAATTGAAAGCGTTGCTAGGCCTTCTATTTTTTAGCGGTGTTATGAGGAATTCAAACCTGAACGTGTCAGACATGTTTTCTCGTATATTCGGACCACCGATTTTTCGAACAGTAATGTCGAAAAACAGATTTGTCTTCCTACTTTGCTGCCTAAGATTCGACTCAAAAGCAACCCGAGAAGAAAGAAAAAAAATTGATAAATTTGCAGCTTTTCGGGAGTTTTGGGAGTTGTTCAACCAAAATTGTTCTGCACTTTATACTGCTTCAGAATACGTGACAGTGGACGAAACAATTCTCAGTTTCAGGGGTAAATGCCCCTTCAAGATGTACAATCCAGCAAAGCCCGACAAATACGGGATGAAAATTGTTTCACTCTGTGACGCTAGAACCTTCTTCTTCTGTGGAGGTATCCCTTACATAGGGAAAGGAACTATAACTCGCCAAGGGTTGCTATTACCTACTCAATACGTTCTGCAACTGACAGAACCTCTCCGTCTAACAAATCGCAATGTAACATGCGACAACTGGTTTTCATCTATAGAACTTTGTGAGGAGCTCTGTAAACGCAACTTCACCATGGTTGTTACCCTGCGAAAAAACAAGCGCGAAATTCCTCCATCTCTCATTGCAACCAAAGGTGTACCATTGGGAACTTCACGTTTCCTTTATCAGCCTGACAAGATGTTAGTTTCGTACCACCAGAAAAAAAACAAAAACGTGATTCTACTATAGTCGATGCACGATACTGGAACTGTGAGCCCAGACACGCAAAAACCTGATATTGTTGAATTTTACAACTCCACAAAAGGTGGAGTTGATGTTTTCGACAAGTTGTGTCACAGCTATTCAACAAAAAGAGGTACTAGAAGATGCGCTATTTCTACGGAGTACTGGATGCTGCTGGAATAAACGCCTTCGTACTGCATCGGCTCAATAACAACGCAGTGACACAGTCAGCCGATCCGACTTTTTGAAATCACTGAATTTCTCATTGGCGAAGCCCTTCATGGAACTGAGGGTGACCAACGCAAGGCTACCCAGAAATCTACGAACTGAAATAAGAGCAGTTCTGGGGATTCCAGAGCCGGCCGAATCTACCCCTCCCCCCACTCACCGGGGCCAACCAGGAACCAGAAAGAGATGCTGTCTTTGCACGAACGACAGAAAAACATACAATTCCTGCGAGACCTGTGCCTTGCCAATTTGTAGGCAACACGAGAAAACGAAAAGGCTGTGCTTTCGATGTGAACCAGAAAAAGAATACTGAAGAAAGTTTTACCTACCTAATCTAGTTATACCTAGTCTTTACTTACGTTGACCTAGTCATTTAAACTTACGTTTACTTTTTTCTCTAGCATTATTTTTGTAACAATTGTTCTTTATTACTTCTAAAAGGCTAATAAAAGTGTATATTTAAAAAAAATTGTAGTTCATTGTTTCCTAAAATGTTGAAAATGACACATTACACCTAAAAAATGGGTTGGGTCAAAAAGACCCGACGTTGTAGAACATGTCCTGGCGTTTCAAGTTGTTGACCAAAGGTTAATAACGTGTCGCAAATTTAAATAAAAGTTCATTCAAATCTAAAACTCAATATTATATTAAAATAAAATTATAACACGACGTCATACTCGTTTACTTACAATATTCCACATATCGTAGGTACAAATAATATTCATGTAAGGTTCTTTACGTTTTAGCATCCTGGTAGGCCTATACGAATACCTCTGCTTCACGCATCTACACATACTAGAACCGACTTTATATACACGTGCATACACATGTGTGTGTGCCAGTCAAAGAGAAATAAAATAACTGATTTCCGCGGAAGTCTTAAAAGTAGTTGAATACTTCAGGTCTACTGCTGTTTAAAGGGAACGGATGAATATTATCTTATTCCTTTACCTTTTTCAAAAGTCTGCAAATTTACTTTAAAATTGTTTAATATTCCTGTAAAAGTGCCTTTGCACATGCACCTTTTGCGAATAATCCTCTTTAATATCTCAGAATTTCTCATTTGGTTGGGACGAACACATTTGAGAAGAAATAAAAGAATTTGGTTAAATGCAACTGTAAATAATAAAGGAGAATATGATTATGAGACGGAGACCTGAGCTGTATATATGCGTAAACACGAGATGTACAATGTAAGTAGGTTGATAAAAAAGCAAAACTTGCTAGTATGGTCGTAGACAGCTGCGTACCTTTTTGCTGACCATATGACTCGTAAATGAGCTTGTTACTCGCTTTCCTTAGTTGTGGTTTGACAATCGTTGTGACACAGTAGTATTAAAATCGTAAATTTTGATCTGAAGGAGTCATTACTTCTAAGAAAATAAGTAAGAATGATACTCTATTTCTTCACGAGTGATATCAGTACGGGATGAAACGTTTAAATGAATGTATTACGTTCTGGGTGTGTACGAAGGAAAAACATCAGTCAAAGGTACATCTAAACAAAGAGCTAAATCTGGAAGCACCAAAGGCCTAAAATAAAACTCAAAATTTTTATAAAATTGTTATAGTTTATTTGGAGGCGAAATTATGAGGACTTTGAGTGAAAATAGAAAATATGTATCTGAATTTTGTATGTGTAGTAATTTGACAGAATTAGTATGTCTCAACGATCATTATGGATCACTTTCAAAACGTTTGTGAACTGTATCACAAAAAAAACTTTACCGGTATATTTTGTTATGAGTTATGTGTATTTGTGAATAACGTTAGATAGGGCCTATAGACATATAGATATCTATGGAAACATACATACACTGAAAAGCTATGACTAAATTATTTGTCATTTAGGAATTACGGTTACAAATTTAACTAAAAAAACTAAAATTGCAGTAGTCCAAAACTTGCAGTATTTATTTTATGATTGTCTGCTCCACAGTTATGTTACTAATAACATGGTAGAGTAGTTGGGTTTTCGTAATTTCCCTGATAATATGAAAAATTGTGGAATTTTGGAATTTAACTAACTTAATAATAAATGTAGTTTGTTCTGGGACCTTACTAGTGTTGTGATAATGGCTTTAGTAAAAACTTGTACAAATTTTCAATGGACCGCTACTGTTGGCTACGAAGTTGGCAAACAGCGGATTTACAGATATGCAGCCAGGTGTCTAATGATGCATAGATACGGTCGGCGCACAGAACACGGGTTTATCAGTATCGGCGCTCAGAGCACGATTTCAGTGTTGGTGCTTAGAGCACGCTACCGTTTATTCTGTCGGACAGAAAAAATTGCTCGATTTCTCCCCAATGTAAACGTAGCTTTAGAACAAGTGAGCCGTTTCAAATATCTCGGTTGTGCAGTAAGCTGTGAATCTGAATATGATATAAGAGAGAAGATAAATAAATTTATGAATATTTGTGGTACGATTCATAGAAATCTTAGAAATAAAACAAGACACAGCACAAGGATTAAATTTTATAAGACAATTACAATACACACGTTGATTTATGCGAGTGAGGCGTGGGTCATGACAAAGAAGGAAAGCGGCAAGATTCAGAGTGCTGAAATCCAGTTTCTTCGTAATACTTTAAATTATACATTGCAAGATAGAATAAGGAATGAAGATATCAGAGCAGAACTCGGAGTAAAGGACATAAGTGAAATTATTTCAATTTACAGAAGACAATGGTGGGATCATCTGCAAAGGAGACATGGGCCGTCCGAGAATAAGATGGGTGCCGGAACAGGTATATATAACCTAATCCTTGAAGAGAAGATGAAGAAGAAGAAGAATTTTTTTCCAAGAGTTTATTGAGCCGCATCTTGCTATTTAATAGGTATTTTCTTCTGTACACGTGGTACAATAATCTCTCCCCTCCTTCCACTACAAAGGATACATAATATCTATCTACATGTATACACAAATGTACATACGTAGCCTACATCCTTGAAATATTCTCCCCTTCCTCTACAAAGTAGGAGGTACTTACTAATCTCTTTCCCGTTCAGGTGGCCCATTCTTGGACTGAGTAAGGAGCAATTCAATTAGTATTTTAATCTTCTAAAGTTTTCAAAGATTGTTTGCTTTGAATACATTTTGCAGTAAATTGCGCATTCAGTTAACGTATAATAAAACAATATTTCACTAAGAACGTACTTTCTCATTTGGAATTTATATATACATTGTCAAAAGCAAAATTCATTAACGCAATTAAAAGTCTGTAACCTTTTGTGTACTATAGTTTCTTACTTGTTCAAAGATTGAGTTCTAAGTTATTTTTTGTAAAAAATAAAGATAAGGGTCATGGTATTATGCAAAAGCTGGGTTTATTTACTATTTTGAATCCCAAGTGTGTTACCCAGAGGAACAACTAGATACTACTTTGCTGGGGTGGTATAAGGTTGCAACAAAGTTCTTTCTCTGGTGTGACGGACTCTTGGGGTATGAAATTGCTTGTTCTAAGTACTTTCAGCGCGCAGAACTCCTTGCTGATAATTACAGAAAGTTGTTGAGCAGTCCGATGATGTGTAGTATGGAAATGGTGAATTACTGTATGGCTTAATAAAATGTGGCTGTTAGACAACTAAAATGCCGTTTTGTGAATAGATTACCAGCTTGCCTAAATTCCTGTTTTTAAGTCAGTAGTCGAAAACATAGCAACTTCCTATTCAGAAGTATGGAAAATAGACACGAAAAGTAAGTTGAAAATGAAAGCACTAGTAATGAACTTCTAGAGAAGATTTTGCAGGCTTGATGAAGTAAGGAATGAAAACACAAGAGCTAGAATGGGTATACATTTTTGTGATTAGAGACCTAACTGAAACAAATCACCTAAAACAGCATGGACACTTGCGAGGCACGGCCAATGACAGATGGCCTAAGAAATATGGGAATTGATTCCACATCAAAGATAAAAACGATAAATGGTAAAATATAATCGGAAAGTTGAAGTTAACGATGGCATGACTAATAGGGTTGTTAGAGATGATGACCGACCAGGAATAAATGGAAGTTAAGATGCTAGTGACGGCGTCAGCTGTAACTCCTCGCCGTATGATACGGCCGATATCTGAAACGGACTTGGAAAAAAACTGTCAGAATCTCAAAAGCTGTAAATCAATCCAATTTTGTGGTTTAAATATGCGTCAAGAATACAATATTGTTACGATGGGCGCGCGGATTATCGTTGTTAGAGAGCGGAATTAAACAAATGAACAGCAGATAAATAGTTGATTTCAACTTTAATTACAATACCAACAAACAAAACAAACACTCAATAAACACTTGTGCTTCAAGTTTAAGAGTATATAACACAGACGAATGGGGTCTTTTCAAGTATTTGTCTACAAGCAACTCTCGCAGCGTTCCCTAGCCGCCAAGTCCCCCCACCAACATTCCCGCCAATCCCTACTCCTACAGTAGCAGTGTGAAGGAGGGGTGATTGGCACACCACTAGACACTAGGTTCTTCAAAAATGTGTTTATCGTGTAGACAAGAATACAAAGAATGTTTATTTACCACGAAGGTATTTATTTACGATACTACTTAAGCTCAAATTGCGGTGAAATATTTCTTTTCCTATTCTTCTATACTATATAAAGACGAGAAAAATAATTTTAAACGGCGGTCGAACCTATTTACGGAGAAAAAAAATTAAATAATTACTCCCATAAGCGCGCATGTAAAGTGAATGGCCGCCATGTTAACTAAACAACGGCGCACAGATGCACAACGAATGACGAGTATGACGTCATTGCGCGGAGTACCCAGCGCTGTGCTTCCTAAGTTTACGCGGCAAATAACGTGGCGTTTTTTGGCGTCTTATGGGAGAAATTATTTAATTTTTTTTCTCCGTAAACAGGTTCGAACGCCGTTTAAAAATATTTTTCTCGTGTTTATATAGTATAGAAGAATATGAAAAGAAATATTTCACCGCAATTTGAACTTAAGTAGTATCGTAAACAGTTACCGAAAAGATGAAACAAAATAAAAATTACAAACAAAAAATTGAAACAAAACAAAAAGAATTAAAAGAGCTTGTGCGCCGCATAGAAAGCGCGGATGCGTGCGTGTGTCAAATGTATGTGTGTAGTGGTGTGCCCATCACTCCTCCTTCAGACCACTCCTGTTGGAGAAGGGACTGGCGGGAATGTTGGTGGGGGAGCTTGGCGGGCTCGTGAACGCTGTGACAGTTGTTTGTAGACAAATACTTGAAAAGACCCGACGAATGTAACAAACAATAAATATCACCCATTTAAAAATACTGCAATAAGTAATACCAGTCACCAATTACAGATGTCGGCGCACAAATAATTCGCAATTATCACATTACACTGAACCGCTGTAAACACACGCACGGAGTCGCTGCTTTCGAAACACCGTATGCTCATATTAAGTATGCAAGATTGCGTGATTATTCCACGCGTGGCGTCTGGAAGTCTAGCGCATTCGGCATTGCGTAGGTGGGCGATCTCGTAAAAGTCACTGCCAGACCAACGGCGTACCACTAGGTTGCCTACTTCATAGGCGACAGAATATAAATGCACATTCAAATATTTAATGTAACTATATTTTTTTATGCTAACTGTTTCTGTATCAATGCTGTTCTATCTATTATAGTTGAAGGACGTAAGTAAGTTGAGAGCTCGTGAGTGCAAAACAAATCGTAGCCAAAGGTCAAGTGTGACAAACAATTTACGCTCTAGTGGGACTAACTATACTCAGATTTTATCGACCTCCGTGTTTTGTCACACAACAAATGTATCCATTAGTCGCTACATGAATTCACATAATTTTATTACGTTGGTACTAAGAATGTTTTCAAGCGCAAACTTTTGAAATGTCAAGGGCCGAGACGGAAGGTTTATTTCAATTCACTTATGCAAGTAAAATAAATGAATTTATACAGTTTTTAGAAGGTTAAGGGTACCCAATTGAATCGGCTTAATACAATTCAAAATAAACACCCCCTTATATAAATTAATACTCCCTTACATAAACACTTATAGTTTAAAAAAGAATTTAATTAATAATAGTACTGGTTTAATAACAATACTGGTAATTAACTCAAGTATAATTATTTTTTAATTCTAAAGTTTTCTCGTCCTGACATGAAGCAGCCTCATTTAAATTTCCTTGTTAGGCAAGACGAGAAGAAACACCGTTTAACATAAGTTTTACATACAACGTATTTTCTAAAACTGCGTGTTAATTACGCTAAATAATTTATAAAACTATTTTCAATCGTTCAAGCGAGGAATAACTATTTTATTTAATCAAAAAACTATTTTCAACCCAACGCGGAAATTACTGATTAAATGTTATCACTGATTGCTGACTTTGTTTGACGAAGTTTAGTGCGCAAAGTTCCTATTTGTGCACTGCAAAATTTATATATTTGTAACTCCCTCCGTCTAACGTCTGTCTGTCGTCCTATCGTTTATATTCTTCTTTCTAAGACACGCACACGGGCATGGGCACGAGCGAGTAGACACACACTGGAAACTATACATTCCTTGCCGCTCGATTGAGCTCTTCAGACCCATTTAACTAACACTGGTGGTAGCAACTCCACCACGTTAACATAATATGCAACAAATTATGAACACACACATTCACATGTCTGCAATTTTTATGAAAAGTATGATGTCATGTTTAATTGAGGCCATGTTTTGAACAGTACACATTAGGTTTCTCATCGATTTATTCGTATACTAAAATCATTATTTTTACAGAAATTGAGTTGACGATTTTTTAACGAATAATTTTGTTATTCTATTTTCTTTTCAAACCTTTGACAATCCAAACTTTAGCACTTCTTCGTCCCAATATTTTTCCTTGGTTTTTCTAATATTACTTTTCTTCTCCTATTCGGATTATAAACCAAAATTCGTTCTGCTATCCTGTCCTTAGCATACGTTCTATGTAGCCTATCCAATTCTGTCTGCATTGCTTCATCTTGCTGTTTTTGGTTGTATATTCCAAAGATACTCCTTACACCGTCAATTCCTACCCAGTTCTTCCTTGATACTTCCAGTAAGACCTAAAAATCTTGTTTCATTAGCCTGTATTCGTCAGCGGGACTTCTTTGAGTTCACTGCCATAAAGGCCGCATAGCACTTACATTGTTTATTCCCTTTTGGGGTAAACGCCTCTGGTTACACCACTTCACGATAACAATTAAGACCCTGGTAATTTTCCTGTTAATTTATTAAGCCATTTCTTTTAGTCCACAAGTCTTTGTAGTACTTTAGCTATTCATGCATAATAAATTGCTAGTAAAATTCTTTTGGGCTCTCTTCTAGTCATATTTTGGTTTGTGATAATTGGTAATCTTTGTGTTATTATCTTTCAGTATATCTTATATGCTGTTTTAAGTAATGTCATGCCTCTATAATTTTCTATAAATGCTTCAGCATTTCTTTTCACATTTCTGTACATTGAAATTATTTTTGCTACTTTCCATTCAAAAGGCAGTTTATTTCCTCTCCAGCAGTTATTTAGAAGTTTAAAAAATTTTTAACTTAAGAATTTTTTACCTTGTATAATCCATTCGATACCTTGTATTAATCATAATAGCGATCTGGAGACTGCAAAAAATGTATCTTAAAAATTTTTGTTTGAAATTAATTGACACGGATTTAAAGATTTCTGTGGTTATTCCATCTGTTATAGACATTTTCCATTCTTCATTTTCTTCAAGGCTTCCTCTAGTTCTTCCATTGCTATTTCGTCTACTTTTAAATCTCGTGTCGTCACTGTATAAATTCCCTGTTAATTTATCAAGCCATTTCCTTTTGTCCACAAGTCTTTGTAGTATTTTAACAATTTATATTTAATAATAATTCCAATTCTTGCGTTAGCTTTTTCTTCTTTAGTTAGAATATAAAAAGCTATGTTTTTTTTTAGAAGTGGTTTGCTCAAATGTCCGAATTCTTCTTACTTATTCCTGAAAGTTTAACTGTAGCACGATAGAAAATATAAGTCGTTTTAGAGTTGCTAAGGTTGAAGCTCGTATGTTTTAACCAAGCAGAAAAGGCGTTATGACTTTAGTGCTGACGTGAAGAGCTGATGTTATAAAATTTTGCAGACAACTTAGTCTGTTAGTAACCATAGTCCCTAATAACAAAATGAAAATAACGTAACTGCAGGTTTTGCGTTATGAAGGCGTCGCAATATCGTTTACCTTCAGGGAAATCTTATAACAAAAATTAAGAACTAATGAATATTTATTAGTTAATTTCACCGCCACTTGTACTGTACTTACATTGTGTTGTGCAGTAAACAAAATAACTTTCCTGTAAATAAGAAACTAACGATGGTTTAATCACTAATGTCAGTGGGTAGTCAGCTTGCAAAGGTCAAATGTGACAGACAGAGTTCACAAGGTGATACAAATTGTTTTGAATTTCGTTGGATGTTGTTATTAAAAGTTTCAAACTGTTCTATTATTGTATTTATATAAAATAATTTCTACAGGGTATGAATATAACTTCTTGAAAAGTCAAGAACCTGAGACATGAATTTCATCACTCAGGATACGTGAATAAATGAATAGAAATTTAATACGTTGGACTAATAAAGATTTGAATAAAAATATCTACATTTTAAAAGCGAGCGATCAAAATAAAAGACACGCGCACACACACACACACACACACATTCATATATCAATATAGTTATATGAATACTATTTCAATTTCGTTGTTTTTACTGTATTTATTATTTATTTATATTTTCGACTACGGCTGAATGTAAGTGCATTATCTTTATGTAAAACTCTCAGTACTCTCTTAAAGAAAACACTGGTTTCATGGGATTTGCCAAAATTTTGACTTTCTATTGGAACTTGAGGAAGAAAGAAAAATCTCAACTGGAGATAATGCAGACTTGGGAAAGGATAATAAGCACAAGCTGTGTAGAAATAAATCTTAAATTCTTGTTCTTTCCCTTCTATGTGTCACGTAATAAATACTTTGCCTCCTATGGAATCCAGTGTTTTCTTGGATGACCAGGCTTTCTGTAAACCATGTATTTATAATTAAAACCCTCGTTGGTAACCTGTTCTTAGACATTATTGAAACTCGGTCCTTCATATTTATTTATATATTGTTTTATAGTTTCTTTCAAGCTATATATATCTAGCTCCGTAATCAGCATTTATAAGCATGTCTGGTTTAGTACAACCTCTAACCATCTCCAATATTTCATTGTCTGTGTTTGATTTCTGTTTTCTGTTTCTTTATTATAATGCATTCTGCTTCACCACTATAAGTAACCAACGGTAGGTAGGCACCGCGACTGTGGCATATATCTGCGTTTCTCTCCGTGTCCGCATAATTATAGATACGCTAATTTAAAGGAAATAAAAGAGAAAAGAAAACGTACGAGAAAAATTGTAATAAAGAAGATAAAGGACAGAGCGTTTTGGTTGGACTCAATGGTTTTATTTTAAACAATTTTGAAGAACAAGATTGGAATAGGTCGGCCGATATGGAAATAATTGGTTGATGTGTATACTTTCCGATGGGCGATGGAAAAACATCGCCACTACGTGACTGTACTGAATGGACATAGAAGTATCGGACACAGTAAAATACCCGTAAACGTATCACAATATCTTCCATTGTGGGAGGGGGAGGTTAGTATCGTACCTACCTCGTAACAGGATATTGCTAGATTATAGTTTGTACTGGAAGGTACGGGGAAAGTGATCTATGTCGTTTTTCAGTAGTTTAGCATGCAAGAAGAAATCACATTTAGTAGGCCCACATTTTGCTTCATTGAAACTGCTAGTGATCCAAAAATTATCCTACACGGGATCCACTATAATTGTTACAAGTCCCCTTTCAAAAATTAAATCTATCTTGAAAAAGTAGTTGTCTTCGAGGGTTGACGACCCAGTACAGGCTTTGTAGAGCTCAACGACAAAACGTTGAGGCGGATTATGAATATACTACTGCTACGACTGTTGTTACATTTTGCCTGTGAGAAAATGATGTGATCGTGATTCTTGTACACTATCAATATCATTATGCTCCAAATTTACAGTAAATTGCTAACAGTTTTTCTCCTTCACGGATGACAACTATCCGCTTAAGTGTTTAAAACAAAGTTACTCACACGTCCTTTCTATCGTTCGTTTTAGTAGGCTGTTAAGAGGTTACAAGATTAAAATATCTCTGTTTACGTTACTTTTAGTCAAAGTGTTCAAGCGTTAGTGAAACCTCGTGATAAGAGAATTAAATAATTTTCTTTGTTTCCGATAGCGCTTCACGTTTTAGTCGAAGCTAGTTCCTTACTCTTTTCTATATTTTTTCACAGGCCAAGCCTCAAGCTTTTCTGGCTGAACATATCAATCATCTACCTACCCCTTCCCATCTTGACTTCATACCTTGGCTAAGGCTTTACCTCTAGTACGTGTCAGGTACGTTTGTACAAATATAAATTTAATGATTGTGCTTTAAAGGCGGTGGTGATGCATTCTGAGATGAAAGGATATTAACAATAATGAAAACACGGTTTTGTTCATCAATGCACTATTTGATACCACATGTATATTTCATAGAATAATTTAATATATTAAATTGTAATCTTCATTTAGCCTACAAATATAGTGGTGTTAATACAAAAATTTTCAAATATTCAGTTGGTATTCCGCAGAACTTCTACTACATGATTTCAGTAATTTCTGTTGCAATGGAAATCTGAGTGTCTTTTTATACTTTCTCTAGCTTTTGATAACTAAAACGAAATGAAACTTGTTCCTATATTTGTTGTTGTTGCTGTATTTGCTTTTGTTGTTATTGTTATTGAAGCTCCTCTTCTTTTTTCCTTCGTCTCTTCTTCTTTTCTCCTTTTCTTTTTATATTTTCTTCTTTAATTTCTTTTTTTTTTTGACGCTCGTTATCTTTAATTACTGTGTAGATTTTTATTGCCCCTCAATAATTGTTTGTTTGTTTTCATGACACTTTCGTCACTTTACTTCGCCCACTTCAAATGGGTTCATGCACGTTGTGGTCACTGTCACGTTGTCCATGTACTGAATGCCCAGTAATATGTTATGTCTCTAAACATAATATCCACAGACATTATATAACAGATGTTTCGGTCACAGCGTATTCCACCGTTTGGTGTAAACAGCACTGACGCATCACATCCACATACATTATAATAACAGATGTTTCGGTCACTGCGTATTCCACCGTTTGGTGTAAACAGCACTGAAGCATCACATCCACATACATTATAATAACAGATGTTTCGGTCACTGCGTATTCCAGCGTTTGTTGTAAACAGCACTGACGCATCACATCCACAGACATTATGATAACAGATGTTTCGGTCACAGCGTATTCCAGCGTTTGGTGTAAACAGCACTGACGCATCACATCCACAGATATTATGATAACAGATGTTTCGGTCACAGCGTATTCCAGCGTTTGGTGTAAACAGCACTGACGCATCACATCCACAGACATTATGATAACAGATGTTTCGGTCACAGCGTATTCCAGCGTTTGGTGTAAACAGCACTGACACATCACATCCACAGACATTATGATAACATGTTTCGGTCACAGCGTATTCCAGCGTTTGTTGTAAACAGCACTGACGCATCACATCCACAGACATTATGATAACAGATGTTTCGGTCACAGCGTATTCCAGCGTTTGTTGTAAACAGCACTGACGCATCACATCCACAGACATTATGATAACAGATGTTTCGGTCACAGCGTATTCCAGCGTTTGGTGTAAACAGCACTGACGCATCACATCCACAGACATTATGATAACAGATGTTTCGGTCACAGCGTATTCCACCGTTTGGTGTAAACAGCACTGACGCATCACATCCACAGACATTATGATAACAGATATTTCGGTCACAGCGTATTCCACCGTTTGGTGTAAACAGCACTGACGCATCACATCCACAGACATTATGATAACAGATATTTCGGTCACAGCGTATTCCACCGTTTGGTGTAAACAGCACTGACGCATCACATCCACAGACATTATGATAACAGATATTTCGGTCACAGCGTATTCCAGCGTTTGGTGTAAACAGCACTGACGCATCACATCTAGTATTGCCGGACACTTCACTGAAGTTCTGTTGTTTCATTGTACACAAACGACCCGGGAGAATGTAAAAACCATGGTCTAAAACAATGTTACGCATATATCAGAGTCATTGCCCTTTACTCCTTTGGACGACTCGGAAGACATATTGACGGCCTTGTGGACAGTATGCATCAAGATGTGAAAGATGTAGCAATGTGAGACGAGTTGATTCACTTCGCTTTGGACCTGAAACCTGAAAAATCCATGACTTGGTAATAAATATAATGCAACGTACAAACGATTGTGATGAAGCAGTGTCGATTTAATGCTTCCATGTGTAAGTTCCTGGCATATAAATATGTCCAGAAAGATGAAAGGGATAATTGAATCATTTTATAGAAGTAAAAACATGGTACGGGGTTAACATTGTACACAGTAGACGCCCTAACCAGGAAAATTTTTATTTAACTAGTACAGAAACTAATAACAGTCGCACAGATTTTTCGGTCTGCAATTAAAATTGTACTGTTAAATTACGGTTATCTTTGCTATATTTCTCCGAAGATTGATTGATGTAATATCCGTAATAGTGTGACGCATAAGATAATGTGTTAGAGATGTCATTATAATTTTCATCAATAAACAGTCAGCCTATTTCGAAGAAGAGTTTTCGTTTTAACTGACAGCAATTAATTTAACTTTCTGGACTCATAAACGAGTACTTGAAAGTACGGTACGCGCTTGTTTTAATAGGTGCTCCAATCCTTATGAAGGTAAAAGTGTTATTGCCGTTTGAGATTTGTAAAGCAATTGCCCTTACTTTTCACTAACTACTGCCAGACTGGGAACCTGTCCAGTGGATTTGCTTATTTCAAGATAACTACTAATTTTGTAAAGCTCTCGCAAATGATAACACACAACTTACACCTTCAAAATTTTAAACGCTTAAATGTACCTTAATTAAAGTCTTTAGAACATTCTCGTATTCCGTTGTATAGTATTAACTATATATTGTATAGTTCTCTCACCAGATTACATTATGTGGTAGTTACAGATGATATGTGATAATAAAAAGAATAAATAAATAAATTATTATTGTATATACGAATTTTATTGTGCAAAGTAAGTTTGTAAATACACAGTAGAAGTGAAAAAATAAAATAATTATTATATAAATTATTCTTGAACCTGTTCTTGTCCTGCTTGTTTTTGTTGTTGATGTTTTGTCTTCTTTTTCTTCTTCTTCTTCTTCTTCTTACCGTTCTGTTATCGTGTCCTTCTTTATTAGTGGAGTATTCCATGTGGGTATCCTTGTCGTCCTCCACTACTGCCGCCCTGAACTTTCTTATGTGGTAATTGGTCTTAACTGTTTACACATTGATAATTAGTCTTAGCGTATCTCCACTCTGCCACACTTCACTTGGGAGTGATACGTGCTCTTATGCATCTTTTTCACCATTCTGCTGTAATCTTGTCACAGTAATTATTAGCCTCTGTATTCTTGAAGTCTAGTTTCCTTTAACATATTGGTCTAATTTCAATTACCCTTAATTTTCTGTGGCCACAACTTGAAACTTGGAGAACTAAGGGTCTTGATTCTGAAGCGTACACACCTTAACTTGCCATCGTCCGGCATTCTCTCTCCCCGTTGACATTAGCTTTACTGACTAACTCTGCGTATGCTGGCGTTAATTCATCCGAGAAACTCCAGCATCACGCCTGTTAGCGATATACTATGGCATACTCGCCATGCCACTTATATGCCTCTAACAACTTGCCAGTTATACCCGTTAAATTGCGCATGTAGAAGCCTAAGCCTAATATCGAGTCCTTAATACGACAAAAGCATTGAATGTATTAATAACCTACCGTTTTTCTACAAGAATATTGATTAAAATATAACATTATGTAGGCCTACTGAACCTGTAGTAACGTATTTCAAAAATATTACTTTCGCTGTGATTCAGACATCAAGTCCATTAAAAATCTAAGCAAAGAACTAAATACTCGAAAAACCTAAAATCTAAGTAAAGAACTTTCCAGATACATTTAAGTTTGCAATAATTAAAAACGTATTTTAAAACGTAAAGTATGACGGAAGGCGGCGCGACCATCGCGTCCTGCCCTCGTTATAATTGATGCCACGAGCCGTCGCAATGCACAAGAATATTGCATTTGTGACTTCTACAAGCTAAAATGCATTTTCCCGGAATGTCGCAGCTTCTCTGATAAGAAAGTTCAATTTGCTTGCTCCGCTTTAGTTTCACGTGGGAAGACTAACTTCAAATTATACGGAGATTCCGGCTGTTACTCCTCGCTCCGTACTGTCGCGTGTATATAAAATATCGTACGTATTCTGAACGGATAACACAATTTACGGCATTTGAATAATGTTGATTACGAACCATAAAAAATGTTTAAATATGTTGTATTTGCTTGACATTTTTGTTGCGTCATCCAAGCTAATACTTAAAAGAGAGACGATGTCTGTTTGAAATCCTTTCACGCTTAAACTAATGAATATATTCATTTGAAATTTTGCATAAGTATTTCCTAGGTCACATATTACGATACAGGCTGCATTTTGTTACGCGATCGTATTGCAAAGCTGACAAATTAACGATTTTTTAATTTTTGGTTTGCAATTTTATTGATACTTTTACTTCTCTTTAACACCGATAAATGGCGCCAGTTAAATCAAACATTATTTTTAAAACTGAAAATTTTGATACTTTTGCTTTGAACGTAATTTAGTTAGAATAATTCGAGTAACTATAATTAACTTTTGTGATTGTAAATATACATTATATACTTATTGGAAAGAACGAAAAGAACCGGACAGCACAAGTGGGATATGCACAAGACAAGAATGCATTTGGTTACTTTACGAGGTCCTTAGACGCCCAAAATCGATGGAAGACGAAGAGATATATTGTGTGTTTTTTACTTCCATGTTCCATAAGGAAATGGAAGTATGGTGATGGCAAAAAAATAGTGTTCGAGATAATTGCAGATTCTGATTGTACTACCCTCAAAACATGAAAAAAAGTCATTTTTCGAAAAGTGTCTGTGTGTCTATCTGTCTATGTCTGTAGATTTTTTTCCTATGGCAAACGATAAGAACCGCAAATTCAAACAGAATCAAATAATTTTTTGCATTCAGCACTGAATTGTAGAGTACTCAAGACATATTGTTTTTGGTGAAGATCGGTTAAGGGAAAGGGGTAGTTTACCTTCAACGTTTTATGTTTTAACAAGGGTAATTTTTGTATGGAAAACGATAACTGCCGCAAATTCAAAACAGAATCAAATAATGTTTTGCATACACACCTAAATTGTAGAGTTCTCAAGAGTTATTGTTTCCGGTGAAGATCGGTTAAGGGAAGGGGGTAGTTTACCAGCAACGTTTTATGTTTTAACAAGGGTAATTTTTCGTATGACGAATGATAACTCCCGTAAATTCAAACAGAATCAAATAATTTTTTGCATGTCAAAGAGAATTAAAGAATTTAAAGAAATTAAAGAGAACTCAAGGTTTGTTGATTTTGATGAAGATCGGTTAAGAGAAAAGGGTAGTTTACCAGCAACATTTTATGTTTTAAAAGGGTAATTTTTTTATGACGAATGATACCTGCCGCACATTCAAAGAGAATAAAATAATTTTTTGCATACGTCCCTGAATTGTAGAGTTCTCAAGACCTGTTGTTTTTGGTGAAGATCGGTTAAGGGAAAGGGGTAGTTTACTTGCAACGTTTTATGTTTTAACAAGGGTAATTTTTCGTATGACGAACGATAACTGCCGTAAATTCAAAGAGAATCAAATAATTTTTTACATATGTCCATGAGTTGTAGAAAACTCAAGGCATATTGATTTTGGTGAAGATCGGTTACGGAGTAAGGGTAGTTTACCTGAAACATTTTTTGTTGTAACAAGAGTAAAGTACTTAATTTTGATAAATAAAGTATCCTGATAAGAATATCTTAATAATCCACTGTAGAAACGTAGATGAAATATCTATAAATGAAGAGCTAGCTGAACGGGGTGGGGGTAATTTTCTATAAATGAAAATTATAGTTGAAGGAGGGGATAATTTTTATATATGTACTACGTTATCGGCAACAAAGTAGTAGTTTGTTGTTAAAATTCCTTCCCGAGCTGTTTGGCCGTAGCCCAATATTTTCTACAAAACCAGACGTTTCGGCAGTGCTATCGACTGCCATGATCAGTAAAAATTGAGTGCACTATCGTGAGGTGGTATACGTTAGTAATCACAGTACTGTGGTGAAGGCTGAAGAAAGAAGTAGATTCTATGGAAATAGTTCATTTCGAAATGTATTTTAAATATAAATCTTAGTACATGGAAGTCATGTATGGTACTCCATACCGATATTTTATTTATCAAAGTTTTAATTTTTGTTTTGTCTTTGCCGAATTCACTGTCGTCTGTAAGTCTAATTTGCAGCCTACGTTTATACTGCAAGGACAGATCTTCCATAACATCGGTACTTTATTACCATAAACAAATCAGCAGCGTAAGGTTTTGCAAACATACTTCATTAGTAACGACATAGATTGTCCAACATAAATTATAGTGTTACGACGGTCTACTTGATCGTCGTACGTACAGTGGAAACAAAATAAGTACAAGACACCAATTACGTCACTAATCAACAGCTTTAATTTTCACAGTTAACAGTTCGTAATTAACAACACAGTCTCTTATAACAAATCAAATAAATGTTGTTCACACGCAAATAAATGTCACTAATATTAAAACACAATTGTATTACAATACACCGTCCGATTATAAAACACAACACTTAACTAATAACTCTCGAACCGCACTGTAAATATATCGCAGATGTACTGACTTGAGCGTCCCTGAGTAATTGTATTTATAGCCGCCGAAAATTTAGACGATACCTAATTGCGTCTTAGCGTCCGTATGAAGTACGTAATTAACTGCGGCCTTGACACAGTCCGCAAGGCTGGCGGCATCGAGAAGACTCTCGCAAATGCGTCTACAAGCACGTACGCCACACACAGTAGAGCGAGATTCTTCTGGCACATTCGACAAACACGTAGATTGTTCTGTGATGTCGTAACACTGCCCCCTCCTTAAGCCTGTTCGTCCCGAACTGGCAAACCGTCTCTGAAGTAGTACTTAGCCAGACGATCTAGGTGGACGACCTTGAACTTTCGCTGTCCTTCCTATTGAATCCGATAAACAACATCGTTAATTCTTTTTTTCGCAGTGTAGGGTCCTTCCCAGTTAAACTGAAGCTTAGGTGAGCGACCACGACGGTGCTTTGGATTGAAAAAGCAGACCTGATCTCCTTCTTGGAAACCCACACTATTGCTGCGAATGTCATACCGAGTTTTCATTTTATCACTGGCAATCTTCAGCCGTCCTCTTACCAAGCGATTCATTTCTCGCAGCTGGTTTTCTAATTGCGAGGAATAGTTCTGCGGCTCTTGGGACTGACTCTCAGGTGATCCGAACATTAAGTCCCCAGGAAAACGAATTCCCCGCCCAAACATCAATTTTACTGGAGTCGTGCCTGTTGTGTCGTGTACTGATGATCTATACGCCATGAGGAATAGTGGTATACGTTGGTCCCAGTCTGTTTGGTTCTCGTTAACAATCTTCGAAAGATGCTGCTCAAGTGTCCTATTGAATCTCTCAACCATCCCGTGCGACTGAGGATGCAGAGGCGTTGTCTTGGTCTTTGGAATTCCTAGTAAACGGCATAATTCTTTAAACACTCCTGATTCGAAATGTCTCCCTTGATCCGTATCGATTTCCATAGGGGCTCCATAACGGCAACAGAAGTTGTAAACTAACTGCTTCGCCACAGTGGTAACCTCCTGATTTGGAATTGCGTAGGCTTCCACCCACTTAGTAAAGTAGTCACCTACAACCATGATGTACCGGTTTCCATCGTCAGTAACTGGGAATGGTCCAGTAATGTCTATGGCAATTCTCTCGAAAGGCAGTCCAACGTTATATTGTCTCATTTTTCCCCTGCTTCTGGTTTGTGGCCCTTGCTTGCAGCACATATTTCACACGTCGGAACCCATTCCTCTACGTCGTGACGAAGATGAAGCCAATAGAATCGCTTCCGTATTTTGTCAAGGGTTTTGTTAACGCCAAGATGGCCTCCAGATGTTCCATCATGCATCTCCTTCAAAACAGACTGCACTTTACTTCGGGGAACTATCAACTGCATGACCACGTCTCGTCCATCTGCACTTTCCCAAGCCCTTTTTAGCAATCCGTTTTCTAAGGTGAGAGATTCCCATTGTGCCCAGTAGCCCTTCAGCACTTCGGAACCATGGCAGATATCTTGCCAATCCGGACGGCGACCTTCCTCTTTTGCTGTCAAGATCGGTCCGATGTCTTCATCAGTCATCTGTTCTTGTCGACAGTCTTGTGTTTTCCAGCCGTCTGCCAGGAAATCTACCGTGATGGCTTGAACATGTTCGCTTGAGTTTTGTTCTTCCTTTTCGTGGCAATGTCGGCAGTCTTCCGGGCACAGTCTTCGTGATAAGCCATCTGCATTACCATGCAGGCGCCCCCGCCGATGTTATACCTTGAAGTTGTACTCTTGCAGACGTTCGAGCCACCTTGCCAACTGTCCTTCCGGATTTTTAAATCTCAAGAGCCATGCAAGGTCGGTACGTAGTGACAATTCTCTCCGATAGAGGTATTTATGGAAGTGCTCCAGAGCTCTGACAATTGCCAACAACTCTCTTCTTGTAACATAATAATTTCTCTCTGGTTTAGAAAGCGTCTTGCTGTAATATGCTATTACTCGTTCTTCACCGTTTTGCACTCGAGACAAAACTGCTCCTAGACCAGTATTGCTTGCGTCTGTGTCTACGATGTACTTCCCTTCGGAAGCTGGGAAAGCGAGAATTGGCTGCGAAGATAATGCAATTTTCAAAGTCCTAAATGCTTGATCACACTCCCTCGACTACTGGAAGTTTCGTTTATTTTCCGTTAGCTCATGTAGTGGTTTAGCAATAGTAGCGAAGCCTTTCACAAAACGTCGGTAATATGAGCATAACCCCAGGGAACTCCGAACTTCGTGTTTACTCTTCGGCACTGGACAGTCTCTTACGGTGTCTACTTTACTAGGATCCATGCTAACACCCGCTGCCGAAACCAAATGGCCCAGATACTGTATTCCTTCTGGAATAGAGAACACTTCTTCGGGCTCAGCTTCAGTTGGGCAACGTGAGTTCTAGTTAGAACCTCCTTAAGGTTTTCCAAAAGGCATTTGAAGGTCTTCCCGATGACTATGACATCGTCTAAATAAACAAGGCAAGTTTTCCATGTTAGGCCTCGGAGTACCAGGTCCATCAATCTTTCAAATGTTGCCGGTGCATTACAGAGTCCAAATGGCATGACGTTAAATTGGAATAAGCCGCTTTGGGTCGAGAAAGCGGTCCTTTTCTTGTCTTCTTGATGAAGACCCACTTGCCAATATCCACTCTTCAGGTCCAATGTGGAAAACCACTGTGCTCCGGACGTGTCGAGTGTATCGTCAACGCGAGGTAATGGATAGCAGTCTTTCTTTGTAACGTCATTTAACCTCCGGTAGTCTACGCAGAAACGGAATCCACCATCCTTCTTCGCTACCAGCACTACAGGAGAAGACCAAGCACTTGACGAAGGTTCGATTACTCCCTCTGTCAACATGTCCTGTACTAACCGAGACATTTCCTCTTGTTTAGATAATGGAAGCCTTCGAGGAGGTTGGCGTATCGGTGTTCTGTCCCCGGTATTGATGCGATGTTACACAAGAGAGGTTCTTCTCAGTGACTGTCCCCGAACTGCAAATCAATCTTTGAATTCATGTAAAACTGTCTGAGTTCTTTTACCTCACCACTTGAGAGGTCGTTAGAAGATCTTTTCAATAATTCTTGCAGTTCCTCTGGTAATTTGGAATTATCCGAAGCACTGGATCTTCGTTGCGTCATTCCGGCTACCCAGGCCACAGGAGTCAATTTGCCTAGGAGCGTATTGCTTTATAAAGTGATACCTTGATCTAAAATATTCGCCACTCTAATAGGTACGTTTCCGGTTTCGTCAGGCTTACTAAACTTCTGGCAATTAGTATGCCCGGTGTGCTGACTACCTGGGGTTCGAATATGGAGCACTGGTTGCCCCTAGAATCTACCTCGGTTCTAACCATGATGATCTTTTCGGAGTTTGGCGGAACAGTTACGGCCACTTGGTTTATGACGTCCATCGATTTTTCTGCTGTCGTCATTGTTGATAGCATTACCTCTTCGCCTCCGATTCTCAAGACATTGTTTTTGAAGTCGACTATAATTCCGTATGCGTTCATAACGTCCACACCAAGAATTGCTTCATCCACAATGTCTGCAACAAGTACTTGATGACTAAACTCAAGTCGACCGAGGCGTAGGTGTATCTCCTCCACTTTTCCATACACTTTTACAGGCCGTCCAGTAGCTGTTCGCAAGCTGCAAGAGCACAAGATTGACTTGAGATCTTTCACCACGTCGGGGCGCACATTAGAAACTGTTGCGCCTGTGTCAACTGTAATCGAGGTTAGCCTTTCTTGAACAAATCCGGTAACTACCAAGCTCCCGCTATTTTTCTGAAGTGTAGATATTGCGTATTGTCTAGGGGCTTCGTTTCTCCAGTTAGTCAGCACACGCCCAGTTGTACCGACTATTGCTCGTTTCCCTGCTGCTGAATTCTAACCCGACAATCTCGTTGTAGATGTCCAGGTTTCCCACATCTATAACACTTCGTTCTTCCATCCTTTTTTATTTTATTCTGTGGCGCCGACCGTCGAGTCTCTGTTCCTTTTTCTTCTTCCTCATCGTCTGTGCCGTCGCGATCTTTTAGCACGCACTTTATGACTTGTCCAACCAGACGCTGATTTGGCGGCCTCAAATTGCAAAGCATGTACCAGGGCGTCCGCACAGTTCTGGTGTCTTGCCATTCGTAACACTTGCTGTAGTTCGCTATCTCCGACACCGGCAGTAAATGTCTGCATCAAAAAACTCGTTCGAAAATCTTCTGGCACATCAGGATAAGGCTGTCTAATTAGCCTGTCGATACTTGCTTCAAACTCTTAATGGCTCTCCCCGGAATGCTGTCGCCTTGTTCTCAACTGGGTATAGTATACATCACGCAAATGTTTATCACCTTACCGTAATTCTAGAACTTTTAGTAACTCGGCATAGATGTTCTGGCTGTCAGGTGGCACTTTCTGTCCAATTATTTTCCCATGAAGCAGCTTCAAATTGGCGGAGGTACGTTGCCCAGTGACTGCTTCCGTCAAGGGTTGGAGCTTTGACATGAACTGTCCCTACTGCAGGCAAAGTGACTTTCTCTATTAACTTATTTTCTGCGTCTTTTTCTGTCTTTATCATTGGTACAGTCTGTTCACAAAGTTGTTTTGGTTGAAATTCAGGCACTGCTCGAGTTCATTTTTAATCTGCTCTTTTATACAGGGTCCGCCAGTGAAGCGGGAAAATTAAAAGTACCCAATTTTTTCATGAAATATTTATTATCTGAATTTTGTTTTACAGATTTGAGTTAAGTAAAGTATGCCATTATTTTACTTTTTAAAAATAACGCCGCTCAAGTGAGAGCCATTTCTGTGTAAACATTCTTCTAATCTTGACCGAAAATTTTCCATCACTCGACGAAGCAAGTCAGGTTGAATCCGTGCAATTTCTTGTCTGATATTCATTTTTAATTCCGGTATGGTGTGGGTCTATCAATGTACACCCTGCTCTTCAGAAATCCCCAAAGAACAAAGTCGCATGAGGACAAATCTGGGGATCTTGCAGGCCACGAGATGTCGCCATATCTGGATATGAGTCCGTCCGGGAAGAGTTCTCTTAAAGCAGCCATGGACACACGAGCAGTATGACTTGTGGCCCCATCCTGCTGGAAAAAATTAATTTCCGGAAACCTAGGGAGCTGTTGTGTTTTTTTGTTTCACATCAAAAATGTTTTGACCATGTGTGTGTAACAGTCTGCATTGACAGTTGTGGTGTTTCCGCTATCGTCTTGGAAAAAATATGGCCCAATAATGCCAGATGATGAAACTGCACACCACACCGTAACTTTCGGACTATGTAATGGCTTTTCATGCAACTCACCTGGGTTTTTATCATTCCAATATCGACTATTTTGTTTGTTTACATATCCATTCAAATGAAAATGTGCTTCATCTGACATAAACATGCGGTGAATAAAGTTTTCATCATTTACACGTCGCAATATTTCTTCGCTGAAAATCCTGCGTGCCAGCATATCGCCATCTTTCAACTCCTGGATTACTTGAATTTTGTAAGGATGAAAAGATAAGTCTTTATGCAAAATTCGTCGTAACGATGTGTCACTAATGTTTAGTGCGGATGCATGTTTCATTGCAGAACGTTGTGGACTACGCGTCAATGCTACTCGAACTCTTTCAATGTTTTCCTCTATTCTTACAGACCTTGTTGCTCCTCTATGCTTTAAGTTTAATGTGGAACCAGTTTCTTCAAACTTTTTCACCCATGACATAATTGCATGAGCGGACGGCACTCTTCCATGTCGTGGAATATTGAAATGATTACGAAACAATCGTTGTACAGAAGTCACACAGTCACCATTCTTATAAAACGATTTTACTCAGAAAGCACGCTGTGCACCGGACCACTGCTCCATGTTTAACAAATGGCATTAAATGTAAAACAACAATCGAAAACATCCACGCCCTCTCGTGAGCAGAAAATGAACTATTGGACTTTCGAAATTTCCCGCTTCACTGGCGGACCCTGTATTTGTAATCGAGTTTTTTATTTTTGTTGACATAGCTTTTTCCACACTCAAGACAGATTTTTCTACTTCAGCTATTTTATTTGACATGGATTCTTCTACGTCAGATATTCTGGTAATCTGATTATTAAGCTCACCTCGTAATTCACCTACGTCACCACGTACGAGACCCAATTCTGCTGTACTATGTTCTTGCATCTGCTTTTGCTCATGAATTAAGGCTTTGATGTCATCTGCTTCCTGCTTACGCTTTTCATCCTGTCGTTTTTCTGCTTCTTCCGCCTCCTGTCTGCGTCTTTCCTCTGCTTCCAGCAGGAGTGTTTTCTGTCTCCCTTCTGCTTTCTCTGCGTCCTGTCGTCGTCGTTCCTCTGTCTGCAACAACAGCTCCTGGAAATTTTCCATCATTTGACTGGCATGCATTGTTTTCCGATTAATTACGAATTACACTCGTATTGTACAAAGTGTCCACTGTTTCCACTGTTAACCGTTCTATCCCAGTTCTGACATCACTGTTACGACGGTCTACTTGATCGTCGTAGGTACAGTGGAAAACAAAATAAGTACAAGACACCAATTACGTCACAAATCATCAGCTTTAATTTTCACAGTCAACAGTTCGTAATGAACAACACTGTCTCTTATAACAAATCAAATAAAAGTTGTTCACACGCAAATACATGTCACTAATATTAAAACACAATTGTATTACAATATACCGTCCGATTATAAAACACAACACTTAACTAATAACCACTTGAACGCGCACAGTAAAATCACCCGATAATAACTCTCGAACCGCACTGTAAATATATCGCAGCTGTACTGACTTGAGCGTCCCTGAGTAATTGTATTTATATCCGCCGAAAATCTAGACGATTCCTAATTGCGTCTTAGCGTCCGTATGAACTACGTAATTAACTGCGGCCTTGACACAGTCCGCACGGCTGGCGGCATCGGAAGACTCTCGCAAATGCGTCTACAAGCACGTACGCCACACACAGTAGAGAGAGATTCTTCTGGCATATTCGACAAACACGTAGATTGTTCTGTGATGTCGTAACAATAGTGTAAAATAATCGTGTAGTGTAACTTTTGCAAATGCGTTTTAATTTAAAACTGTTGTTATCTGTTGTAGCATTGGTTTAGCACTGTGCTATTTTTTTTTTGCACTTTACTGTTGGTTTCTAATTATGGCTATGAAACTTAAGTCAAATTTATCACGCAGCACTGCTAATGCATGTGACTTAAAATGAATTCGTCTGTCAGAGACGGCAGAAGATACTGATGAACATTCTGTCTCGATAACCTGAGAGGCAAACATGGATTTGAGCATCAGAAGCACCCGAAACAAAGAACCGCGCGATTACAAGTGCAAGCAATTCGTGCCTTAGAGACCTGAGACCAAACTCAGCATCGTCGTCTGTAGGACGCAGAACATCATTCCATTAGTCATGATATTGGAAGCGAGTCCCAAATAACTGCACGCTTAACGTAAATGCAAGTTGGAATGTTAGACGTTATGCAAACCAACTGGGTTGCATTTCATGGCACTGCTTTAATGTCTGCAATGTAAATTATAAAATTCATTGGCAGAATGTGTAAAGAATGTCGTTTTTGAGAAGCTTTAAAATGGAATGGGCATACTGCAGGAATGTGTTGTGCAGGTTATATTACTATAAGAACCATCAGGGCCATTGAAGAGTATAAGATGTTACTGATTCTTCACGTCATTTTATGAGCAATACGCGCAAATACGTATAATTCGTCTTTCCAAAAGAAATCTTCAAGGATTGAGCACGACGTTCATCGTGGTGGGTTCCAGCCTACGTTTATAGTGCAAGAATGGATTTGCCATAACATCGCTGGTTTATTACCGCAAACGAATCAGCATCATACATTTGTGCAAATATACATAATTGGTACGATTTAGATTGCCCAGCTCAAATTGACAGGCGTTATGAGAACATCCCAGATATGCAACAGAAAATAGTGGTATCATTGTAACACATGCAGCATGAACACAACGTGTTGGTCAGTGAATTTAAAATGATTTTAGAAAAAATGAGTCAAATTCATTGTAAAGTTGTAGTACGTGATGGCGTGCTGACCGACAACAGGCAGGGGAACATGAACGTCGATACAGTGTGCCAGTCATGAACGAGGTTGCTGTTGTGATGGCTGGTAATGAGTTTGGTACACGAGATATTGTACTTCACAAATACGATGGTACGCTAATGCTTGTAACTAACACACACATCGTTTTTATGATGCACTGAAATATCCACTTATATTCTGTAAAAGTCAAGGAAGATACAGCATCGATGTTTCACAAGTTACTTCACCGATAAAAGCACCAGTTCCAAACAAGAAAGTACCTTTAATGAATTTTTACGCCTATCATTTGATAGTTCGTAGAGAGAGTCCCAATTAGTTCTCAGATTACTAAATTTTTATCATCTATCTATAGTGAACATGTACATTAAAATAGAAAACGTGCGGCTCCGTAATAAATCACAGCACCAAAGAACTTTACGAGAGGAAAGTTGTATTCATGTATAGGATGCAATAGCAACTAATGCAAATGTTAACCCTAAAGTTTTAGGGCAATATTAACTTTAAGTTTTGCTAATAGCACTGGCTATTTGACAGAATATACACAGGATGCTTTTGTTTATGTGCCCGGGTCTATATCTGAAATCGTCGGCGTCTCCAGGACAGTACAGGCACTCTTGTGAAACTCTCTTTTCAACATTCTTCACGTAGCATCAAGAATACCCGATCTCCTCATGCTTCCTCCTCCCCGCTCACAGGTGTACCTGTTTGACGAGCCTTCTCGTCCAGTGACCTGCTCTTCTTGCTACCAAGCTCTTTGCCAGCTCTCCATCATCAGGCTTTGTACCATTCCGTGTGCAGCTTTACCACTAACTTCCGTCTTCCTCTGGTAGAAGATCTTACGCTCATTGGCGAGAAGGTCGATGTCATACTCCAGCAACGATCAACCCAGCCGGCTCGGAAATCGTCTTGTGGACCGGTGCTACTCGAAGAGCACTTGGTCTATGGACCTGGGCTCGTTTTTCCTGTAGGTCTTACGATTCAGGGAGTCTGCCCACAATTCTGCTCCAAACAGTAAGACTGACTGAACAGCTATCATCAAGAGTCTTCTCCTGCTTGACTTCGAGTCGCCAATGTTGGTCATCAGCCGACTTAAGCGACATCACTTCCTTTGCAGTCTTGTCCAGCGTTCGCCTAACCTCTTCAAAAAAGGTCATTATTGGAGGCTCTCATCATTCCGATGTACTTCACCGTTGGGTTTGTCTCCGATTCGTACTTGGATAACAATGGGGATCCTCTTCTTAATCAGGACCACGACTTCCGTCTTGCTGAAGGCTAACGTCAGCACGTGCGATTCTGTTCAGTTGGTAACTAACCGCATCACCCTGTTAAGCTTGATCTAGGCTTGATTGACGGGATGAGCAGCGACGAGCGCCGCCATATCATCCGTGTACCCCACCAAATACGACTCTTCCGGCATATCCAACCTCAGTATGCTGTCATACGATGCATTCCAGAGGTCTGATCCAAGGACTGAACTCTGGGACGTCCGTTGCTCTCCTTCCTGCGTCCCATAAAGCAGCGATCTGTCCCTGATGTAATCGTCCACCATCCGTAGCAGGTACCTCGGCATGCGAAAGTCATGACCTAACGCCTACAGCTTGTGGCCCACATCTCCGAGTTGAACAGTACAATCCTTCGAGAGAAACAGTTGTGGTTCCCCTCTCTTCTGACAGCCTCACATACTTCCTGGATAGGGTCAACCGTCGTCTTTCTGACATGAAGCCGAACTGCTTCTCGTGGAGAACTTCTGCAGCTTTGATTGCCACTGCCAGTTTTTCCTGATGCTTTTCTCTAACACGTTTTCAGCTGTATCCAACATACACAGTGGTCGGTATGACGAGAGGACTGGGTCACCATTTTTCCTGTTAAACAGCACCAGGCGCGCTGCAAACAAGCGCTACCTCCGATTTTCACCGGTTAGGTGGTGGTAGTAGTAGTAGTAGTATAGTAGTAGTAGTAGTAGTAGTAGTAGTAGTAGTAGTAGTAGTAGTAGTGGTAGTAGTAGTAGAAGTAGTAGTAGTAGTAGTAGTAGCAGCAGCAGCAGCAGTAATAGTTGTTGTTGTTGTATTTTGTAGTAGTAGTAGTAGTAGCTCTTATTTTCTTCTGAATTTTCTTTTCGCTCAGAACACTATTCACAATAAATTAAAGCTTTTTTATAAACAATGTCAGCAATTCGTTCATTTTTAGCGGAAACAAATTTTGACAAACATATACGCTTGAGAACGCAACATAGAATTGCGTGAAAAAGAGGGAGGTACTAAATGAACTCCAGCAACTTACATGATTTGTCCTTGAGATTTATTAACAGACATGGCAAGTTCTAGATTTATAAGAATATGCAAGTGTTTGAAATGAAACGGTAAATGTGTTGGAATGACGGGAGTCCTTGCTATAAGTAGGCCACTTCTTGACCACGGAAAGGCCCTGTTAATATCACAGCCTGGAGCATACTATGCCCACGGCCTATGATCCTTAATCGAGTGATCCTGCATAATCTGGGAGCATCGAAGTTGTGCAGGAATATGACCGCAATTCCAATTATGTTAAACTTTGCACCTTTCAATATCTGTATATGTAAACGGCGGGCTCGTGCAGTGACGTCATCACCCCCCGCTAAACTGCTGCCAGCGTGTCCCACTACGCTCGCAGCAGTCTAGTTAGTTAACTGTTAAACTCTGAACGGGCAACAGACTTCATTCGCCGCGGCTATGTAATTCTTTCAATTCGGAATATTCCACTTCAACACATTTATTATGCTTCTCAGTGCTTAATTCATTACTACTTTGGCAAATTCCGCTTCAATTTATTATTGTGCCTATCAATACTTAATTTAATTCTACTTTGGCAATGTATGCCGCGCTACACTGCACGTGCCATGCAATCATTTTCATATAAACTTCAATAAACAGTTAATTAAAAAAAAAAAAAAATACAGTCCACTACTTTATTTCATATCTTACCAGCCAACTCATCACCTCACGTTGTAAGACCAACTCAAGAATATTTCGAGAGCGTCGAAGACGTAACATTTGGTCCTCCGGGCCGGATCGGGATTCGGATCTATATTTCATTTAATGGGCCCAAACAACATTTTGGTCAAGCCCGATTCTTCTCAAACGTAAAATTGCTGGCCGTGAGCATACACTCATTACTTTCAAAAAAAAAACTTCATACTTGGCCGTACAAGCTTCTACAGGAAATCATCTCTAAGACCGCAAGATATTCCAATTCATCGTCACTTGTCATTCATCAGCGAAAATTAGAACTTCAAGCCTGCACAGAGAGCTACAGCTTCAAGCATCACCCGATAAGCGTAAACAAGACTTGCGCCAACAATCCAAGGCCATCCGGACAGGATCGCCAAGGAAACGACAGGCAACGGAGCCATCTTAAACCTGCCGAGGACTCTCATAATTCAAGTGACTATGAACTTGTATTTCTCATAGTTTCTCACTTATATAATTTTATATACAGTAAAAATCAGTAATATTTGCAAACGAATTTTTATATAAACAAAAATTAGTTTCAAGTGACTATAGACCTGTATTTTCACATAAATTTTCACTTATAAAATTTTACAAGAAATCAGTCAGAAACTTAAATAATGGAATGAAGCTATATGTATATTTTTATTTCTAAATGAGTCATATTTTCAAACAATTTTCATATAACTATTTAAAAAAAAAATTACATATTATAATAAGGAATTATATTAAGTTATATACCGCTCACTGGCTGCCGCATTATATCAGAATTTGATAACGTACTCAAATTACATTGATTGTTCACCTGGTCTGTATTTATTTATCGGTTTCGGATCACAGCTTGCAGTTCAATCATGGCTGATGTGAAAGCTTTAATTAAAAAACGTGGCACAATTAAAGCCTCTATATCCCGTATAAACACCTTTGCGGACAATTTCGATCCTAAAATAAATGATCACCATGCTTTAAAAATAAAACTTCGTCACTTGATGGAGTTGTCCGCGAAGTATGATGAAATTCAGACCCAAATTGAGGCTGATGAATCTGATTTCACATCGGTAAGTGACAGTGACAGGGTTCAGACAGAGGATGATCTCTGCACTATTGAGTGTCAGCTGCACAATTTATTAGAACGTGTAGAAGAGGTGAGCAAAAAACCATTAAATCAAGCGGAAGTTACGCCAATTAAAACATCCCCTATTCAGTTAGAGCCAATTAAATTGTCCTGCTTCTCAGGCAACATTATTTGATTGGCAGCACTATTACAACATGTTCTTGGAGTTAGTACACGTCAGAACGGACCTGACGGACATCCAGAAATTGCATAATTTACATTCTTCACTAAGGGACGAGGCTTTAAATGTAATAAAATCTCTCCCAATCACCCATGATAATTATGCGGTAGCCATTGAGCTATTGAAGGCCAGGTATGATAGTAAATTAATTGTCTCAGCGTATCATATAGGGAATGTCTTGGGCATGAAGTCCGTTCAGCAAGGTTGGCATTTCAAAATTTATTGACGAAATCACCGCAAATATAAACGCTTTGAATTCATTGAGCTTACCTGTAAATACTTTTGAAATTATTTTTGTTCAATATTTAACTCAGAAACTCGATAACCAGACATGTCGACTATGGAAGGAAAGTCTATCCGACGAGCGATTCCCTAATTTCAACAATTTTATTAAATTTTAAATGGTAGAAGGCAATTAATGCAAAACGTCGGCGCCTCGACCAGTTCAGCAAACAGAACACAAGTTAGCGATAAGATTCCCTATCGCAAGACTATTAAACCCGTTGAGCTCACTAGGTCAACATTTCATACTCATATCAACAATAACATTTGTCAGCTGTGTCGCGGTAAACATAGACTGTCTGAATGCCCACAATTCGTGGCTACATCTCCCTTTGAGCGAGAAAACATTTTACTCAAATACAAACTTTGTTTAAATTTCATGCGTTCAGGCCATGAGCCCTCACACTGTCCTTCCAAATTTTTTTGTAGGACATGTTCTAAACGACATCATACAATGATTCACATATCAGGCAGTAACACTTCAAGCAGGGGCAACAATCAATTTTCCCTCAAATTACAAACAAACAAATCTATTCTGTTATCCACCGCTGTCTGTATGACAACGGACAAAGCCGGTAGGAAGCATCCAGTAAGGATTCTATTAGATTCAGGATCTCAAGCAAACTTCTATACCATGAGTTTCGCACGCCGCATGGGTCTAAAATTAACCAAGTCTCAACTACCCATCACTGGTATAAACAATTCCTTATGTCAAGCTGATTTTAGTACAAGGGTAAGGCTGAATTCTCGTTACAAGGATTTCAATCTGTACGTGCATTGCGCTGTGCTTCCCAGTATTACGAATAATCTCCCTGCAGAATCGTTTAATATTTCATCCTTAAATATACCAAAAAACATATTCTTAGCTGACCCGCAACTAAACTTTTCTTCACAAATCGACATATTACTTGGGGCCTAGTACTATTTACAATTGATTGAACCGATCAAATTCATCCGCAGCCCACACTTTTCCACAATACAGGAAACAAAATTGGGATTCATCCTCGCTGGTAACCTGCCTTTTACTGTCGACATGACAAAACCTGTTTCATCATTTACAGCGTGCGAAGAAACAATGCCATTTCATCGCAATTAAAAGACTTCTGGTAATTGGAGGACGTTGCAGTCCGTACTCCCTCAGTTGAGGATTCAGAATGCGAAAGTCATTTCATCGCTAACACTTTCCGCAATAATAGTGGTAGATTTGTGGTGTCCCTACCTCGCAGGGGATACAACTCTCATTTGGGCGATTCTCTTCCCGGAGCTATTCGCAGGTTTCAATCACTGGAACTTAAGTTCAAGCAGAATCCTGCTCTTCATAAAGACTATAGTAAATTCATGCAGGAATATTTAACTCTGGGTCACATGTCTTTCCTTGATTCTTACGATTTGTCAGTCATTAAGTCAGACACCTTCTACTTACCGCACCATTCCGTTTTTAAGGGATCTAGCATCACCACCAAATTGCGAGTTGTTTTCGACGGCTCTGCCAAAACAACAAATAATTTGTCCTTAAACGACACATTGATGGTTGGTCCCACGGTCCAGCAGGATCTTTTTTCGATTATGTCTCGGTTTCGAACGCACCGATACGTCCTCATTTCGGACATTGAAAAAATGTACCGTCAAATTTTAGTTACTCCAGGGATTCTAATTTGCAAAGAATTGTTTGGCGCGACGCCCCCCATAGGAAACTTCAACACTACGCCTTGAGGACAGTCACATATGGGACTGAAAGCGCTTCATTTCTGGCCACAAGATGTTTGGCACAAATAGCTCAGGAAAACAAAACTCAACACCCTATAGCCTGTTCTGCTATCGCAAACGATTTCTATGTGGATGATCTCATGACCGACTCAGATAACCCACACATTTTATCGCAAATGAAGTCCGACATTACAAATTTATTAAGTCAATACGGGTTTACTTTGCACAAGTGGTTTTCCAATGATCAAACCATTATAACTTCACACGCCAACTCTTCCCTTGACTTTAACAAGAATCAACCTATACGTACTTTTGGTATGCAATGGGACATTAACGATGATAGTTTCATATATAGTTTCCAAAGAAATTTCGAAGTAGAGGTATTTAACAAGAGAAGGGTATTATCCGTTATCGCCGGAATTTACGACCCATTGGGACTTATTGGCCCGGTTACATTTTGGTGCAAACATTTCATGCAGATACTGTTGTTAACGGGAACAAGTTGGGACGACCCCCTGTCAGACTCATTATCTACTCTATGGGTAGAGCTTTATGCTCAGCTGATATCAGACACTTATTTTAAGATTCCAAGATCCGTAAAGAATTTAAATAATTCCCAAATCATTTCATTTCAGCTCCATGGGTTTGCCGACGCGTCAGTAAAGGGTTACGCGTGCTGCATTTATGTGCGTACGGTGTATTCAAACCACAGCATTTCATCAAACTTGTTATGCTCTAAATCTAGAGTCGCCCCCTTAAAGCAGGTAACATTACCCCGACTTGAGCTTTGCGCCTGTCTCTTATTGGCTCAGTTGGTTTCCAAGGTTGTAAGCGCTGTGAGTTATAAATTTGACGAATTGTATTTTTACTCCGACTCAATGATCGCCTTACACTGGATTCACCAGCAGTCTTCCAAATGGAAGGTATTTGTCTCCAACCGCGTTGCGGAATACAGCGACTCACTGCAAAGGGTACCTGGCATCATGGCTCCTCACATGACAACCCTGCTGACATTTTATCGCGTGGTTGTCTACCCCGTTTTTTACACTGTCACCCACAATGGTGGTATGGTCCATCCTGGTTGTCCAATGAGTCATCATCATGGCCCACCAGTGCTTTCGATGCCCATTCACCCTGCACTCATCCCGATCTTGAGCAAGAAAAACGTAAACAAGTCCAAACCATACTGGTTGCCACTTCATATACGCCTAATTACTTTGAAAACTACTCTTCGCTTTCAAAACTTCTTCGTGAGGCTTCCCATACCTGATAGAAACACTTCCTTTTTAATTCCCATGAGCTACATGGTACACTTTTGATTTTTATTCGCCAGTCCCAGCGATCGCACTTTAATATCGAAATCAAGGAACTTGAGGCACAACGCTCTATCCCTAATAATAGCAAAATTCTTTCAATTAACCCCTTTCCGGACAATACGGGAATATTACGCGTGGGTGGACGCCTTCAGCACTCCCAGCTCACCTATGATAGCAAACACCAAATCATACTCCACCCGCATTCTCATCTCAGTAAACTAATCATAGGAGGCGAGCATCTTCGTCTACTCCATGCTGAAGTACAATTGACACAATACTCTCTACGTCAGAAATACTGGATAATTAATGATAAATCGTACATACGTTCAGTAATACACAAATGCATCACTTGCTTTCGATTCCATGCTAGGGGCTCAAGCCAATTATTAGGACAATTGCCCTCTTCCCGAGTTACTCCTGCTAAGCGATTTTCTCAATGTGCAGTCGACTACGCCGGTCCTGTATTTATACGTCAGGGCGGGCAGCGTTCCAAATCGATGTCAAAGGCTTATATTTCTCTATTTATATGCATGGCCACTAAGGCCATTCACCTTGAATTAGTTTCAGATCTCACCTCAGACGCTTTCATAGCAGCCTTAAGACGTTTTATAGCTCGAAGAGGCATCCCTCCACAGATATTTTCTGACAATGGTACAAATTTTCGTCGTGCTAGCAGTACACTTCACGACCTATATAAACTTCTCCAATCAAACGAATTTGAACAGACTACCCAGGATTTTACCAGTGCCCAAGGAATCAAATGGTCCTCCATTCCCCCGTCAGCACCTCATTTCGGTGGCCTGTGGGTTAGTGGAGTCAAGAGCGTCAAGTTTCATTTGCGGCGCGTTGTCGGCAGAACCATTCTCACGTTTGAAGAGTATTACACCATTTTAACTCAAATAGAGTACTGCCTCAACTCACGCCCCTTGTTCGCCATCTCAAATGGCTCTAGGGATCCCGAGCCTTTGACTCCAGCGCACTTCTTGGTTGGTTCTTCACTCACTTCACTCTCGGAACCTGACTATTCCGAAGTCAAAATTGGTCATTTGGGTAGATGGCAGCTGCTGCAAAGATTCACCCACTCTATATGGAAGAGGTGGTCAAGGGATTATTTGCACCAGTTGCAACAACGCTACAGATGGCGTCTCCAGTCAAAAAATTTGGCTCCCGGACAACTCGTCCTTATTTTGGAAGATAATTCCCCCCCCTGCAGTGGAAACGCGGTGTAGTCACTCAGGTCCATTTGGGTCAGGATTCCCTAGTGCGCGTAGCGGATGTTCGCACCGCAAACGGCATCCTACGTAGGCCCATTCACAAATTATGCCCACTTCCAGTGGCCTCAGATTAATTACACTAACGTTCAAACGGCATGTACTATTGACTTAAAACTTTTAGCGCATTCTCGTGCTTCATGCCCGGGACATACCTCGGGCGATCGCATGCTTTTCATTTGTTATTCTTATTATATTATTATTATGTATTTTGTATTATCATATTATTATGTATTATTGAATTTTTGGGGTCATTATTCTATTATCATGTACTGTCAATTATTATGTCTTTTGTATTATCATATTATTATGTATTATTGAATTTGGGTGTTATTATTCTAGTATTTTGCAATGTCAATTATTATGTCTTTCGTATTATCATATTATTATGTGTTATTGAATTTTTGGTGTCATTATTCTATTATTTTGCAATGTCAATTATTATGTCTTTTGTATTATCATATTATTATGTATTATTGAATTTTTGGTGTTATTATTCTATTATTATGTAATGTCAATTATTATGTCTGTCTTGTTCTCATATTATTATGTATTACTATGCCTTGACACTTATGATGCACTGTTCATATAACAACTCAAACTGCAAAATCATCCGATTTTGTGCGGGCAGTATGTTAAAATTTGTACCTTTCAATATCTGTATATGTAAACGGCGGGCGCGTGCAGTGACGTCATCCCCCCGCTAAACTGCTGCCAGCGTGTCCCACTACAAATGGTCCTTGTAGTGAAGATCACACAGACCCACTACGCTCGCAGCAGTTTAGTTAGTTAACTGTTAAACTCTGTTAGTTAACTGTTAAACAGACTTCATTCGCCGCGGCTATGTAATTCTTTCAATTTGGAATATTCCACTTTAACTTATTTATTATGCTTTTCAGTGCTTAATTCATTACTACTTTGGCAAATTCCGCTTCAATTTATTATTGTGCCTTTCAATACTTAATTTAATTCTACTTTTTCAATGTGGATGATGCGCACCGTGAGGACTAAAATGCTGATTGGAATCCAGGCACGGTGGACCAAAAAAATGATTAATGATTAGTCCCGGTCCAAGTGGACCGAAACTGTTGAATAAAATAATGTTCCACAAGCGTGGACATGAAGTGTTAGTTAATTGGGCCCGAGTGGGCTAAATGTGTTCTTCTTGGTTTAAATATTCTGCTGGCTGGTCTTCCATAGTGATTGAGATAATGTGTAAATGAATTATTCTGAATTAAGAAATAACGAGAAATGGACTGTATACGAATAAGTTTAATATTTAAATAATCACATTACAGATGTAAATTTGAATGAGGCTGGCTAATACTGCATGTTGCAAGTTAATACGAATTTAGTTAAACATGAAGAGAGCCTAGTCGGCCATAACCGAGAATAAGAAGTTAATTATGGCGCTAGTTGGCCATAAGCGAGAATGTAAGGGCCTAAAGCCTACATTTAATATCGACACTAATTGACAGAGAAGAGTTCGGCGAACCGAACGCCGAGAAAACTGAATGTGCACTGTGCAAAGTTCAACCACGCAAAAATTGATGCGCGATATAAATCAGATTAGCCAACCTAGAAAATAAAATCATTGCGCTACCGTCCATAAGCTGCCCGTCAAAAATCAAAAAGATTTTTTAATACACATTTTAATAAATTATAATACATTTACAATTTGATTTAAAGAGTACGGTTGTTATTAACCATGATTAGCTTCAAGGCCAAGTTGAACCTTGAGTTGAGATTAGATAACGGCAGTCTGCCGCTAGTTTAGAGATAAGCATGCAGATAGGCGACTGTAGGCCAAGGTCGGCGAACAGCTGTTTCATATACGAATAAGTCTGGTTAACAATATTTCTGGCACAAGTGTGCAGTATGTAACATTACAGAACATGAAAGAAAATACATAATTATACAATGTTTAATACATGAACGGAGGTTCATCATGAACAAAATTGTTGTTGAACATGTTGTAGTTGCATGTTCTATTGTATATTCAGCAGTGCGGCATGTAATGACCTAGACATGCTATTCCTGAAGTTTCAGGAATTTACAATATGTAACAATATATGAGCAAGCTAGATGCTGAATGCAGCCCAGCTATGACATGTATGCCATAGTTTTAAATAAAGAATTGCGCATGCTTACTTACAAAATGAATAAAATATAAAATACAATATGAATAAATTAGGCGTGGCAGTTACATATGTCAGACGCTTACAATCGTTTTACATGGACACAATTTATGTGAAACAATACCAATAATTTGAATAATTACAAGATAAATAAAATAATTACAAGATAATGATTGCGATGTCAAATATCAATACAACAGTGAAATTACAGAGACAATTTAACAATTTAAGACATCACAAAATAGTACATATTTATCAGCAACAATATAAAGAAATGAATGCATGGTTACTTAACGGCAAACATGCGAGTATTATGTAATAACATTTCATAAATAAGACCACCAAAAAACATGCAATATACCCCATAACATCAAATGAAAATGTGTAAGACATAGTATGCCCCATAAATTAACATACAATGCAAATATTAAGATACCACAGAACTGTGATAATTAGAAGCGTGCCACGACGCAAAATTGACAAAAATGTTGTGACAATTCATCACAATTATGTTGACCAAATGGTCGTAATAAATAATAAGCCAATGGCTGAATAAGGTAGCATTGTGCTATAATCATAATGTCAAATCTCGTCTCGCGCTGGCAACAGACATAATTTATGTATTGGTCTCCGCAAAACACCCGTAGGCGTGCGAATGTCTACGACGCGAACCAAGTAATCTGGGCCGGGAAATGTGGCGATGATCACGCCAAATTTCCAGGCTAATGGAGGCAAGTTATCCTCCATAATCAAAGCTAAGTCACCAATGGAAACATTATCTTTGGCAAACTTCCACTTGTGACGCTGTTGCAGCTGGTGCAAATAATCGCGAGACCACGCCTTCCAAATGTCCCGGACAAACCTCTGAATCAGCTGCCAACGACCAAGACGAGAAACAGGAACGTGAGAAAGGTCAGGGTCAGGAATCGCAGTTAGGGGCGCGCAAATCAAAAAATGGCCAGGTGTAAGTGGCACCGGGTCGTTAACATCCGAGGAAATAGCAAATAAGGGTCGAGAGTTCAGACATGCCTCTATCTGAGACAAAACGGTCGTGAACTCTTCGAAGTTTAATATAGATTTGCCTACCACGCGCCGCAGATGAAATTTCAAACTCTTTATGCCGCTCTCCCAAAGGCCACCGAAGTGAGGTGAGGAGGGCGGAATAAATGACCATGATATCCCCTGAGAGGATGTGAATGACCTAATCGAGGTTATGGCACGCTTGTTGCGCCAAAAGTTGTAAATGTCATGTAGGATGGTGCGTGCCTTCCTGAAGTTCGTGCCGTTGTCGGAGTACAGCTGACTAGGTATACCCCGACGTGCCATAAAACGACGTAAAGCAGCTATAAATGCGCTTGCAGTAAGGTCGGACACCAATTCCAGGTGAATAGCCCTAGTTGCTAAGCAAACAAACAGAGATACGTAAGCCTTAGTAAAGGTTCTAGAATTCTGCCCGCCATGACGAATCATGAAGGGACCACCATAGTCAACCGCGCAAAATAGAAACGGCCTTGAAGGAGTGACTCTAGGGGATGGCAAAATGCCAAGTCTCTGGACCTGCTGTGTGGTACTAAACCTGATACACTTGAGACACTTACGAATAATGGAACGGATGACTAGCCGGGCATTGACAATCCACCAACGTTGACGCAGTGAATGATGCACGAGCTGAGCACCAGCGTGAAGTAAACGAATGTGTTCACGTTCGATGATAAGGCGTGTAATATGCGCCGAAGGGGGTAATACGATAGGATGTTTCGAATCGTAGGATAATTGGGAATGCTGAAAACGTCCGCCCACGCGTATCACTCCAGAAGTGTCAAGAAACGGGTCGAGAGAAGCCAACTTGCTCCTAATGGAAACAGAAGATCCGTTCCGAAGACAACTAATTTCGGTTGCAAAGTGGATCGACTGAGATTGTTTTATGAAGAAATTGAGAGACTGATGAATTTCTACAGGGGTCAGATCGCCCGAAAGTTTGTGCGCACATGGGTGCCTAATATTTCTGATGAAACGAAAACAGTAAGCGTATACACGTGTCAGACGGTGCAACGAGGAAAAGTCCAACGATAAGTCAACAGCCAGGGTAGACATTAGCGACTGGTTGTGTGCAGTTTTCTCTTCCGCGGTGACCTCCGAAGACGATGGAGTGGCCGGTACGAAGGATGGGACAGGATTAGAATCTGACGATTGAGACAGACAGCCAGGACCGTGCCACCAAAGCGAGCAATCGCGCAAAACGTCAGGGAAACACCCCCTAGATATAATATCAGCAGGATTGCGTCGCGAATCAATGTGATGCCAGGTATAAGCTTGCGTGCGACGCTGAATTTCAGCAACCCGATTAGCGACGTATGTCTTCCAACGCGTAGACTGCGCATGAATCCAGAAAAGAGCCACCATAGAATCAGAATACAAATGTACACCATCAATAAACGAATGAAGAGCAGGAATAACCTTGGATACAAGTCGCGATAATAACAAACAAGCGCAGAGCTCGATGCGAGGTAATGACACTTGGCGTAGGGGAGCCACGCGAGATTTGGAACACAAAGAATGCCAATCCGAACGTGACTGACCGGAGGTTGGTTCAGCCCAACCAGTCTTGCAAAACCAGATTAAGTATATGAGTATGTATAAGTATACATATAAGTATATGTAGTAAGTGTGTGACGCTACTAAATTGATAGCGCCATGATCGATGAGTGTCGTGTGCCCAAGATCCTTACATTCTTTGGTAAGGTCCGCGTAGTCGCGAGCGAGCTTGGGATCGCGCCTGAATCGACGCTCCAAGCTTAAAAATCTTGATTCGGCACTTGGGTAAGATTCCCCCAAGTGGGGATTATCAGATTTGAATGGGAGCGACACTATAAATCTACCCTCGTGGTTGCGCTGAGTAGAGCGCACAAAATGCTCTTCGCAAGCCGACTCGCCGTCAGGGGTATCGCCAGGGATTGTTTCTGCCTCCCAAAATCTCTCGAGAGATTGTAGAATTTGACTGTCCTCGTTCCTTGCCAGGAACGAAACCGCAGGACCCTGGGTGTGGCAGTGTTTGGGCAGATTGCCGGCCAGAATGTAACCCAGTTTTGTTTCCTGAATGATAGGGAAGTTGTGTCCGCGTGTGTATTTATTGGCTAATATTAAATCCAGATAAAATTGTGCCCCTAATAGTATGTCGATCTGTGAAGATATATTAAAATCTGGGTCGGCGAGAAAAATTTTATTTGGAATGTGAAACCGGTTGATGTCAAACGAGATTGAAGGTAGATTATGAGTTAAGTTAGATAGGACGGCACATTTGGCCTCAAAACTATGTCTCTGATAGCGAGAAATAATACGCATGGAAACAATGTCAGTAGCGCAACACGCTGTGTTGTTTTATTCCTGTAATTGGAATATTAGATCGGGTTAGTTTAAGGTGCAACCTTTTTGCAAATGATTTCGTACAAAAATTGATCTGGGACCCGGCATCTAGGAGTGCCCGAGCTTTATGCCTATTGCCAGCCTGATCAACGACATATACAACCGCTGTGGATAGAAGAATATTGTTTTTACACTGTAATTTAAATGAACAATAATTGCTGCTGGCAGCTGGTGATTGTGGCACGTAATTAGCGTGCAGCAAGGTGTGATGACCCTTTGAACAAATTTTACAGACTCGTTTACTTTTACAATTTGTTATCAAATGACCTGCTCTAAGGCAGTTAATACAGCATTTATGATTTGCAACCAATTGCCCCCGCTCAGCGGCACTTAATGTACGAAAATTGTTACACATGTAAAGCGGGTGGTCAGATTTACAACACACGCACAAATGCCTTGCCGCTGCGTGATAATTTTTAAAGGTATTGCTGCCAGCAGTATTTCTTAAGCTATATTTCTCAAATTTATTGTTTGGTTTTACGCTAGGTTTGTTGAATTGCTGTCCGGATTCAATTGGCATTGTATTTTCTAAAAGCTGTCGGCGCAAGTTTAAGAAATGCGTAAAGTCTTGAAAACTGGGCAAGTTGTCAGGGTCTATTGACTCCTTCCACAGTTTTAAAGTAATAGGGTCAAGTTTGGTGGAGAGGAACTGTATGGTAATAAACTCAAATGTATTTACGGACAGCTTCATTGCCGCCAGTGAATTAACGGAAGACGTTATTGCATTCGTAAACTCCGCCAAGCTTTGGACTGAGTCCTTTATTGTGGACTTAACCTGAAGTAGGTTTTGTACGTAATATTTGGCTAATATAAATGGATTATTATACCTCTCGGACAGCAAGTTCAACGCTATTACATAATTTTCTTGACAAATGGGTAATGATTTAATTAAGTCTAATGGTTCACACTTCACCGAGGAATGCAAATAATGCAGTTTCTGTACTGGTGTTAAGTCGGATCTTGAATGCACTAGATCATTGAAAATTGAATAGAAGTGTTGCCACTCAAGTATGTTGCCTGAGAAGCAGGGCAAACATATCGGCTTTAAATGCATAGGCGTCGATAGTACAGGAGGCACTGTCTGAGTATTAAAAGTGTCAAGAAGTTGTAAAATGTTTGCCTCAGTTGAGTATATCATTTCCTCAACCTCGACTCGGTCTGCCTGAGCAGCGCTCGTATCCTTACTGATAAGTTCTATCTCAGACTGTACCTCGTCGTACTTCGAGGCTAAGCTCTTAAGACTTTCTAATCTTACAGTCAAAAAATGTTTTGTGCTTAAATGAATGTCAAACGAATTTACCGCGGATTGTATCCGCACTATCGCGGATTTCAATCCGCCTCTCTTTCTGGTCAGCACCTTGAGGCCTTCTTCAGACATTTTTTACGCACCTTTTTACTGTTGCTGGTGGTACCTGGTTGGCGACGTCCCACAGCGTCGGCTCCTTGGTGACGATGGTGAACAGCTGGCAGAGATGACCACTTTGAAGCACTGCAGCCGGCAGGAACTTGTTATTGCGTTGTCCGAAGATGACGGACGAAATGGCGACGCAAATCACGCCACGGTCGCATTAGCTGACGTGCTAATTCGCCCGTGATGGCCAGAAACAGATGTAAAGATATTAAGTGGAAATCCAGGTCCGGAGTGACCAAAAAAATGAATGATGCGCACCGTGAGGACTAAAATGCTGATTGGAATCCAGGCACGGTGGACCAAAAAAATGATTAATGATTAGTCCCGGTCCAAGTGGACCGAAACTGTTGAATAAAATAATGTTCCACAAGCGTGGACATGAAGTGTTAGTTAATTGGGCCCGAGTGGGCTAAATGTGTTCTTCTTGGTTTAAATATTCTGCTGGCTGGTCTTCCATAGTGATTGAGATAATGTGTAAATGAATTATTCTGAATTAAGAAATAACGAGAAATGGACTGTATACGAATAAGTTTAATATTTAAATAATCACATTACAGATGTAAATTTGAATGAGGCTGGCTAATACTGCATGTTGCAAGTTAATACGAATTTAGTTAAACATGAAGAGAGCCTAGTCGGCCATAACCGAGAATAAGAAGTTAATTATGGCGCTAGTTGGCCATAAGCGAGAATGTAAGGGCCTAAAGCCTACATTTAATGTCGACACTAATTGACAGAGAAGAGTTCGGCGAACCGAACGCCGAGAAAACTGAATGTGCACTGTGCAAAGTTCAACCACGCAAAAATTGATGCGCGATATAAATCAGATTAGCCAACCTAGAAAATAAAATCATTGCGCTACCGTCCACAATGTATGCCGCGCTACACTGCACGTGCCATGCAATCATTTTCATATAAACTTCAATAAACAGTTAATTAAAAAAAAAAATACAGTCTACTACTTTATTTCATATCTTACCAGCCAACTCATCACCTCACGTTGTAAGACCAACTCAAGAATATTTCGAGAGCGTCGAAGACGTAACAAATTAATTTAAGAATTCCGTTGAATATGAAATTTTTCGTCTGAAGTTATTGTAGTGTCTGGAGGATAATATAAATTAATATATAATAATATAATATATATTTTATCCCCATATATTAATCTCAACATCTGTTGTCTTATATTTCTAACAGTATTATTTGTCGGATGCGGCTGTACCACATAACCAGTCTGTCAGAATAATAATTTTCACCAATATTGGTAAAGACGCGTGATACTTATTCGTCCAAATTTCAGGAGAAAGTTGAATCCTGCCATCACTGTTACCTGTAAATTTTTTCATCTCCAAATTGCATAAGCTGCCTGGAAATTACATCTGCTAAGACATCACCATGTAAATGCACTGTCATATTTCTGGAAAGATTCGTTCTTATAGCATCCAACCATAAATTTGAGTACTTAAGGCAAGCATTTAGCTCTTCTGCCGGTGTACCTCTGGGTAATTTTTGCCTGAAATCTCCGCCCAAACGTAGCACCGTACGGCCCATCAATATATGAACATTGCGGATGTATCTTAGACTCCTGTTTAAGGCCTCGTTGGCACGCTTCTGTGACATTGTTATTACATCCCACCAGGCCAGTAGCCAGGTGGCGGCCAGGACGGGCATCCTAGCTTCCAAAATGTCTATCTTTCGATTCATCTTCCTCCAGACTTCTCTGCGTCATTGCGCTCTCCACACTTTCTATCCAAGTCTTTCATGATCTTCCTTTTTGTCTTCTTTGAGGAGGGGTATATTATAATACTTTTTTGGACGTCTATCATTGCCCATACCATCTTAATCTTTTTGCATTATTTGTGTTATTTATACGGGTACAATTACATTTATCTTTATTTGTATTATTTTTTCATTTTTAATTTCTTTACTTTTAACCCTATCCTGCAATGTAAGCACTCTTACAGCACCTTACAGTATCCCATTTCCATGGCTCGTAATATTTTCCTCATGTGTTCTGTTTCGACAGAACACATGGCCCCACATTTCGGCCTTATACTCTCTACTATTGTCTTATATATTTTAATTTTTGTTTCGGGTCTTAGACGACTTACATTACATTAAGTGGAATGTAACTGCTTCATCACTTGCTCCTCTTGTTCTATGCATTTTTTTTTATTTCTGCTACACTTGTGCCGTCTTTTGTAACCATGACATTAAGGTATTTGTATGAATCTACTTTTATTAAAATTGTCTGACTCAAATATTAAAATAAAGAAAAAACTAAACAAATGGACATCCTATACCCAGAGGAAGAAACCTGCAAGAACGTCACACGTTTTTAAACGTTGCAGAGTATTAGGAAAAAGAAACATCGAACGTCCAAAAAATCCTGTGCAAACTAACTGTACGTTAATGAAAGCTTCAAGTTTCATAAAGATTAAAACTTGGAGCAAGGCTTATTAAATATGTCTTGCGTACTAAAAAAACCTGATAAAAGCATTCATTTTGTTGGTCTAAAGGGTGTACATACAAAGGGTGGTTTAAAGATGTAAACCAGTATCTCGAGCAGGTACAAAAGCTGTACATATCACTTTTATATTCACGATATTCAAGTCCTAGGGCATCTGTGACGTGTATCTTTAGCCAGATATCGAGAAAAGAAGCCAAAAGTCGGCTAAGAAGCAAAAAAGCTTTTTAGTAGATGCAAACCATTTGCTAAATAGACGGATAAAAATTATTTTGCCTGTGAAAAACATCCGCCAAACGCAAACGGGTGGCCAGTTCTCTGCTACTTAAAACCATCGTCAGCCAGCTCAACTAATGTAGGTAATAGTCTGTCTAGATTAACGAATTCGCCACTGCCTCTGATGGAGTCATACAGCTAATAAAGAAGATGAGTCAACCGCAATTGTAACCGAGAGGTCTGGCGAAGATCACACAACAACAGATCACGACATAACATCCATACACCTGAAACGAAACTAAGAATAAATTCTGGTTGTACTGAAATTAAAAAAAAAAGTTAAAAAATTTGAAAGGTTAAGTTTAGTTTGTTGTAGGCGAATGGTAAGACACAAGTTTTGTATCTGTAGGGTAAGACGCTCCATGACAAGAACTCTACTGTAATACAAGCCTGTGAAACTGCACGTATTGCAGATGGGATGAATGGATTTACACGTTCGTGAATAGCAAGTCATGAACAAATAAAATATAAGTAAACATGTGTGTCTGTTTGCACTGTCTGTGTACATACATATTACTCACACTCTTACAGACACACACGCACAAAACCTTAATTTTATTCAGTAAAAAAATGAATAGCTAGAAGCGTTATATTCTCACTATTATTTTTGCATACTTTATTTACAATATATTGACAGAAAAGATACTTCGTACAAAAAAAATTTTTAATTATTCTGTGAGTTCCTTGAAAAACAACAATAACGCAACAAGCTTATACAAAGAATAAATGAACGTGAATTATGTGAATAATTCCGAAAAGTACAATATTTCAATAATTTCACAATTGTCAAACACAATTTTCTGAAAATAATAGCATTTTTTCAATGATTCACAACACGATCACAACATAACCTTAACTCACGCGTAAACGATCACATGTGACACTGCATTCTCTCTTAGCCCAACGCACCGTCTCGCGTCATAGCGAATTTGTGCCAAGTCAATTGTGCGTTTTTGTACAGGAAAATATGAAACAGTTTTATTATAAAGTGCAAATGCGGCTTAAAAACCGAGAAAGAGTTTACATATTTTGACTTTTGTAAAAGATTCATGCAAAAAAGTTGATATTTACTCAACCTGGGATATATAATAATAACAATAATAATAATGAACTGAGAACAAACAATTTCCTGCAAATCATCATTTCGTTGGGTTTTACAGGCGGTAAAATACATATCAATTGAAACCAGATGCGCTATGGTATCATTCCATCTGATTTCGCTAACTGGATGCCTGTTCTCATGGCCCTCACATCTTTCCATGGGCCCCTATGCCACACCACCTTCTGGGCCCCCCTTCACCCATTCAAAACCCCCTCTTGTTTTAAAGTCTTTTTCTTATTAGACAAACATATTTCTTGCGTGTCTAAAAGCATTTTTCTGTAAACAGGCTAATAATAAAAATGCTAAATACGTTGAAAGTCTTTTTATTAGATAGAAAAGTTTAGCCGTATCGCTTTAAAGTAAAACAGCATTAACGAACTACTTAGATTACTTAAAATCTACAACGTTTCAAATTTTAAGTTCCTAATCAAATCAAATAATTAACTCATATTTTACCCTAACAGTCTACTAAACTTAACTTTTTAAGACAAAAGTAAACACAATATATGTTTATAAATACATAACTGATAGGCCTATAATTGTTATAAAAATAAACAAAAAACAATAATATGTCTAAGATCATAACCAATCATAAGTGAAAGAGCTTCTAAAATGTCTTAAGTAGGGCAAAGTTTTTTCTTGCTATCATTTGAGCAAACTGGTCAATAACATCTGAAAAATCACCTCTCTTAGCCAATTCAATACCTAAAATTCCCAAATTATTAAGCCTTTCTTGGGAGGTAGTGCTTCTTTGCCAAGTTTTAAGTGAACCTGCTGAAGGATCATTCAGCAGACGAAACTGTAACTGGAATATTCTTCGTATTGTTTAAATTAGCAGCCATCCTTACTTTTCTTTTATAAAATTGCTAAACTGCTATAATTGTTTTTATTATTTAGACTTATTTAGTCTAAATAATAAAAACAATTATAGCAGTTTAGCAATTTTATAAAAAAAAAAAAAAAAAAAAAAATGTAACTGGAATAGTACAGAAAAGCCACACAAATACAGCTTGAAGGTTTTTTATATAAATAGACTGGAGTAGGCATAGTGGATTCTTTTCAGATTCAAACACGGTTTTTATAATTTTTCTTCAATTGTAATATTTCTTCAGAGAGACCCCCTGCCAAGTCTGTTTTTAAACGTGTTACCGAGAACTTTTACTTTAAATTCTAATTCATCATTTTCCACGTCCGTTATGTTCAATACTGGTGCAAACAAATCACTAATTGAACTAACTGCAGCGAATTTTGTTTTTATAACGTCCAATATAAATTCTAACACTAGGTACATGACTGAGATTTTAAATTTATTTTCTTGATCTTTGTTTACTAAATAATCACTATGGGATTGATCCGTACTTTCCTTCCGCCTTTTGGAAGATTCAGGAGGATCTTTTATTAGTTCCTTTGTAACTAATTTTGGTTCTTCAATTGTGCTGTCAGGATTATCACGCAACAATTACAATTCTGCCAGAAAATCTTTCATTAGAGATATTTCAACATTGAGTGTGATTCCTTTGCTTTGAATAACATTTTTTGGTCAATACATGAAAGTACGTTGAACCAAAAAGATGCCAACGTTAAGCCTTCTTGTGGAATAGAAATATTTCTTAAGCTCTAACGATGTAGTAGGCAGACGGAGTTACGCTAGAAGACATCTCTTCTAAAAATATATCCAACAATTTCAGTACTCCTGGATAGTGTTTAACTATCGGTTTGACAGCTTAGATCCTTTCACTCCACCTTGTTCAGAAAGGCTCTGTAGTGATAAAATAATGTGCTTTTTCAAAACTTCCTAACGTGCAGGGCTGCTAGAGAAAAATGAGTAAAGACTTGCAAAATTTCCGAAAAATGTCATCACATCTGCATCGAGTTTTCCAGGATTAACACCCACACGGTTCAAGGAAAGCTCCCCGCATGGTAAAAATATTGCGGATTCTTTCTTTCTAAGAATTTTATTTTGTACTCCTTTAATTCCTTCCCGCATATCTGCACCGTTATTGTAACCCTGAGAGCGACAATCTTGTAGTGGGATGTTAAGGATATCTAAAATGAAAACAATCTCGTTAGCAATCACCTCTCCTGTTTCGCTGGTGAAATTCATGAATTTTATGAATCTTTCACTTACTTGTAATTTATTTGTTTCTTCATCTTAAGAAACAAAACGTAGTAGCAAGACATTTTGTTCTTCATGATAAATATCTAGAGTTGCGTCGACTATTATTTCATAATAGATAACTTCTTCTCTTTGACTGAGAGACGTTTTAAGAAGTTTTTCTCCACATAAACTGATGGATTCATTTTGTGAGTACCATGACAAATAAATGTGCTTGAACTTTCATATGTTTTCCTTTCAACTGTTGTCTTTTAGTTTCGCAAGGTGTTCACGTGTGATTTCATCTTAATTGGTAATGAGCTCAAGTATCCCTAAGAAATTCCCATTATGAGCGTCCCCAATATGAGAGTTACTCCTTGAAAAGGCCAATCCTTTAGAGGAGAAAAATAAAGTCACATTAAAAATTCATTGCAGAACCGCCTTTCCATTTGTTACCTTACATTAAACTTTTTGTTGCAACTATTTGTCGATTCCATGTTTTTTAGAGAAATCTGCAAGGACTTCCAAGCCAAATAGTTTGTCTTGTGTTCAGAACTGTTTTTGTGTCTTGGAAGCAAGTTATATAGCTTTTTCCAGGCTTATACTTTGAGAGAAAATTCTTCTTTTGCCAAAATGTTGCTATTTCGAGGGTCTTTAGTTCCACTAAAGAATAGCAGACAATGAAGAGTATCTTTTGAAGCACTCCATACTAACCCTTCTCTTGGGAATTTCTGACTGATTCGTTTGTCAACAGTTTTAGAGTAAAGCAAGGAATTTTGATATTTTTTCCTAGTACAATTTGTAGGAAATGCCTTTGCCACACTTTCTACACTAATAAAACCAATTCAGGAAGGAACTATATTTTGTCTCATGTCATCTGATATCGCTGATGGCTAAGACCCCAGATCGACATATTTTACATTACACGAGACAGAAAATGATGATGTCAACTGACAGCTACTCTCGAGTTCCTGACCGGAGTCATCACATTTTGCATTTGTTGAAGTAGAAGGAATTAGTGCAGTTTGGCATTCTAAACTTCCTGCTGAGTTGAGTTATCAGCATCCAAATTCATAAGATTTTGGGTTACATTTGACATGTTCGTTTCTTCGTTGGTTGATGATTCAGTTGTGAAGTGCAGATAGTAGTTTCACTAGTTGTTTCCAAATCACTAAGAGAGTCCTTAGCAACAGTTTCTGTCTTGAAAATTTTTGTTATTTACTGACGTAAAATATTGACTTTTAATTACCGTTCGCTCTGTGTTTTTCTCGTAAGGGCTCCAGATTTATGGTTATAAAATCATTCCGGACATTGTAATGATTCCATATTAAATCTTCAAGTAATTTGTGAGTCTGAAAAAAGTGATAAAATTATAAACGAAACACGACAGTCAAACGTTGTCTCACTCTGTTGTCGACCCAAATTGTTCGTTGTAGGGGGTGGCCCTGAAAAACCCTGCTGCAGGTTCCTTAGAGGAGAGAGAGAGAAGCGAGGTCCGGGACTTGGCTAAATCACTCCCCTAGCCGTGCAGCGGACTCCTCAAGAGCCGACAGGGAGCGTGGTCTGGGAATTGGCTAGTAGGCCTATATTCTCCTAGCCGTGCGGCGGATTCCTCAGGAAACAGGAACTTAGAGATGAGAAAACTAGTATATTCTCCTGGTGCTTGAGAAAGAGGGGTAAAGAATGAAAAAATTAGTTAAGTGAAAAAAATTGTTTATTGAAGACGTTAGGAACACTGGAGAGGATTGTCGAGCCGATCACCTATTAGTCTTATAATCCCTTAGAAGTACACTTTTATTACAGAACTCATGTACCACCTAGCGGTGTCGGGACGAAACAAGTAAATTGCATACATTCAGGAGCGATTCACAGGGAATATCGGTAGTAAGCGTGTTATACAATACATGCAGCGGTCGGCTTATTATAAGTGTAAAAACTCAACCATGTGCCTGACCCCCTTAGACCCATGTACGGGAGGATGAATTCTTCATCAAAACCAAAATATTATTATTTTTTTTATAAGGATTGTTTACAATGATTCTGGACGGTGTCATGAATTTTTTTGAAAGATATTTTTGGAAAATAAGCCTAAAACCTTGTATATTACATTGGTAAACTAAATACAGTACGTAAAAGTGTGATAAACAGCCCCTTATACAGATTTCTAGTTTATATTTACTTACTTCAATTTGTAATTTTGACCATTTAACAGCTATCTGCGCATAAAATAACTGTTGAATATGAAATCCTTGACTAAAATAATAGATGATTAAACATAAATTTAAGAAAAAACAGATAGGTCCATCCAACTGCATTTTAACACTAAATTTAACATTTATTTTATTAGCAACCACTGTTTCAGTCATAAAATATAAACAATGACTGAAATATAAGCTATAACCAAAAAACTCTTGTAAATCACATGAAGTATATAACATTTTTATAAAAAAATATTGCTTCCATCCAGTAATGTATAGATAAACTACTTCAATTGACAAACCACTGATTGGAGCCTTATTCAAATAGAACCATGTTTATATCCTAACCTAACATATTTTCACATCTATAAAATCATAGAGGCCATTGAAAAAATGCTTATTTTATTAAGTACTATACTAACCTAACATACCAATTATAAGAAGTAACAGCCATTAGTAACTTGAAACATACAAAATTATAGGTAAGATAAATCCAAAGTCTTAGTCTTAGAAATAAATATAAAGTTCACATTTCAAGAACCATCTTACTTAATTATTTCGACTTTCAGCCTACCTTTCATGAGAATAATGTGATGTGCTGAACGAGGTTATTACAACTATCATAAAATTAAACTAAGATCACAATAAAAAAAGATTGCGTTGTGTCTACCTACACCACAAACAAAACAAACACTGCTGTCTGTTGTACTCGCGTCTACGTCCGAGCTTTAGCGGCGTGGCTGAGAAAAGCATCTGGCATGGTGGGGCGGAGCACAGTACGAATATATGGTGGGCCGGAGAGCGCTAGTGAGTGTGAATGTGTTTCATTACCCGCCCGACATAACTTCAGTTCCTTGAAGTTTGAGGATGGTTTTAGGCATAAATTTTAACCGATAGTTTTAACAATTTTCAAAAACAGAGTCTTCTGACGGTTCCACGTCATGAAGTTTCTTTTTTATACAGTGGAACTTGGTTATAACGTCATTGAAGGGACCAAAAAAATAATGACGTTATGTCCGAGTGACGTTATAAAAGAGTCGTTATAAAAGACCCTTTTTAATCACTAGTAAAGAAGGAGAAATAAAAAAAAGATCTTTGTATTATTAACATTATTCGTGATATTTATTCTAAAGTTTACAAACTGCATTTCATTTATACAAACAGCATGAAGAATATTTTAAAAGATCAAAAAGAAAGTACATGTAACTTACATTTAGGCTTACTGTCGAAAGAAATCCGTAATTTTCTTTTGAACGCTCCTTTCTGAAAAATAAATTCTTTCTGTTCTGCTGTGATGATGCTGCGCTGCATTGAACGTGTCTTCAGACGTCTCTCTAAAGCAGTAAAATCGTGAAAGAGTTTCGGCGGCTCTCATTGCTTCCTGTACTGTCGGACAAAAGATGTCGGCATCCTCCTCTTGCTCAGCATCTTCTTCAACACTATCTTCTGCTTCTATGTTTTTTACTTCCGCGATAATTTCTGCGTCACTCAACACTGGAATGTTTCTACTAGGTCATCCACTGATGCATAGGAATCAAGTTCATTTCCAAATTCATTTACGTCGAATTTCTTAATCCACTCTGAGAGCGGCAAGTCGTCGTCTTCGTCATCATCGGGTAAATTTTCATGTACGAGTCATGCTTTACTAAAGCATTTTGCTATCGTCTTCTTTGTTACACTCTTCCAAGAGTCGTCTAGGAATTGTATTGCATCTAAGAGTGAAATTGTGGCAGGTTGCGCCGTGTCCATACAGAAAATAATTTTGTTTAAAAGTTGCTTGCGGTAGTGACACTTTAGGCTTCTAATGACGCCTTGGTCCATAGGTTGCAGGACACTCGTACAGTTGGCCGGTAAGAAGACCAGATTAATGTTTGTCAAATTTAACTTTGGATGGGCTGCACAGTTGTCAACTAGAAGTAGAATTTTTCTGTTTTTCGATGACAGTTCTTTATCCCACTTTCTTAGTTCATCTCCAAAAATACTAGAAGTCGTCCACGCTTTTTTGTTGGCATTGTATCTTACAGGAAGTTTTTTGGTGTTTTTAAAACATTTAGGATGCAAACTTTTCCCGATAACTAAAAGTTTCCTTTTTTCGGTTCCCGTCATGTTCGCACAAACAAAAACTGTAACTCTTTGTTTAGAGAGCTTCCCACCAACGCACTTTTCATTTTTAAATTTTAAAGTCTTATCTGCAGTTAATTTATGAAAAATTCCGGCTTCATGTCCATTAAAGATGTCTTCATCTTTATATGATCGTCTAATTTCTGGCCAAGTGTTACGCACCCAATCGCCTGTAACGTTCAGATCTACGCATTTTGCCTCACCACAAATTTTTGCAAAGGAAATCGAGTGTCGGGCCTTAAATCGATCTAGCCATCCGTTGGAGCACGTAAAATGGCTGGCGCCGGCAGTCCTGTTACAGTGCTTATCGCTTGCATACAATGTATGTCTATAGCCATGGTCTAGCGCGCACGCGCACATATATACGTTTATATGAAATTTAGAGTAAAATATCTGAGAAATATTTGACGCTATAACAGAGTAGTACAATATTTAGTGACGTTAAAACCGGGAATTTTTATAATGTTAAAGATATCAGCTTGACCGGACTTATGACAAAATAACGCTACACCCGAGTTGACGTAACAGCCGAGGCCGTAATAACCAAGTTCCACTGTAGTGAAATTTTCGGCATGCGACAAACTTTCGTTTTATGAGAGATAGCTACATGGTGTCAGCGAGTGAAAATTATAGAAAATTCCAAATTTTATTTTGGTTTTGTTTCAATAAAATCGGCTTTTTCGTTTTCGAGATATTGGCGGTTTTATAAGAAATTTAGTTGGTTGGCACATGCAGCGATAATGAAATATTATCAATAAAAATGATAGTACAATTTTATGGTAAGTGTAATTTTAAAGAAACATGTTAAAAATGTAACTGTAATGTTAAATTTAAAAAAATTGTTAATTCGATTTACCTCTGTTCATTTCAGTAAATCAATCGCAATCTTCAGCCTTTCCTCTTCACCAACCTTCTTTGTCAATCTGTTTTTTATTTGTTTTTTTTTGTACCTTTAAATTTCCTTTGTTTTACAATGTTTTGATTGGCAGAGGTTCTGCTTGTAATATTATAGTGCGCGTGCGCATGCGAGAGAGAGAGAGTGAGGGGGTAGAGGGAGAGAGGCGAGCGCCCGTTTGCTACACACCTGTACATATGCTAAAACAAAACTATAATATCAATACATCAAAACAATTATTTCTACTGGAATTTCAAATCGATTTTTTGGATGATCACAATGTTTTTATAAACACTGTAAAAATACGGAACTGTATTGGCTGCCGTAAAATAGGTAGAAACGACTCAGAGACACTATAAAGTAAGATCCTCGGTAGTATAGTGGTCAGTAGTCCCGCCTGTCACGCGGGAGACCGGGGTTCGATTCCCCGCCGGGGAGGTTTTTTTTATTTAATTTTGCCGACAAACTTTTTTTACATTTTTTTGAATTTGTCATTTACATTTTAAACTTGTATACGCAGTAGACTTCAGCATAACCTGTAAACAAGTTAAGTTTCTTATTGTACGAATTTCATTAAATTAAAATGACATAAAAATACGAATTTAACATTTGTGGTAAATGTGAAAAAAATTGAATGTATATTCAACAAGAAATGTGTAGTACGCAAAATATTGGGAAATATACAATACGTTTACAACAGAACTAATAATAAAACAGTATATTTTAATTTAAAAGAGTAATTAATAAATTTAATATAAGATTAAATGTTTTGAACAGTATGCCTAATTTTACAATTATTTTCTACATTATTTTCAGAAATTATATTTCTAAATAATAAGCACTTTATAAATACTAAAAATTATTTGGAAACATAAAATTATTTTTATTTTTTACGTAATGAAATAACGATCTGCATTATTTGTACATTAAGTCTACATCGTGCATCATTTTGTAGACATTAAAAACAAATTTCTGATAAAAGAGTAAGGAGTGGTTTTATCATGTAAAGAGAATGGCAGAACACCTGTCCCGGCCTTAGGCCAACATTGTAAACTCAAAGGCGTTATATTCTATAGTCTTATAGAGGAAGTTTTGTATTCTGTTAACCATAATTCAAAATTAATTTGTAAGTAAATACAAAAAATTTGAATTTGATGTATTAAAAGAAACTCTGATTTCTTTATGACAGGGACTAACAGTGAGCATGAATGTTATCCCTCGTAGCACAACTCAACACAATCTCTACATGACGTCACAATTTGTTGTTTCTCATTTTTCAATGGTTATTAAATTAATACTCTCATTTTCTATCCCAACACACTATCGTGACGGATACGTTTGAACGAACTTTTGTGAAAAGTAATCTGCAGAAGTTAAAATTCAGTAATTTATGGACTCCACGGGTATAGGAACTCTTGATCTTGGTATGAAAGCAGTGAGTGTATATAGTACGTACGACAGAACTAGAATAAATAGTGTGCAAAACGTGGAACGACGGAGGGTTGAGTTTGATCAATCAGTGCACACGAATGAGTGAGCTGGGGATGATTTGTCACCTGCCGCCATGTGTGCGGCGGCCTTTCCGACCGGAAAATATTTATTTACACTATTTCTGACTTCGCTGACAGATTCTCAGTCAAATGGAAATGTATTAACGTCGCATTCATACTATGTCACGTATTCCTTTTTTCTAATATTTACGGGATACATATGTACAGAAAATGAATCTACTTTCATAAGCTTAGAGCGCATTTTACATAACTTATATCACAGAATATAACACAAATCTAATAAATTCATATGTATTATTGTCTAATACTTTCGTAGTTTCTCAGAGGAAATATCTTCCGGACACTGCTGCAGATAGTAAGTAAAAAAATACATTGTACGATATATTATACATTAAGAACTATTTACGATACGAACTTAAATGCAAAATTTTCCAGATATAGTGGTTCGGTCAAAGTATGTAAGCTTTGTTTAATTTATACGGAATTTAAAAAGGGGGTTCCGGGGTCGCTGTTTATAAATACGAGGTAAAAATTATTTAAAAAAAAAACAAATGTGGAACCACTGTGGCGAAGATGATTGTTACGAAGATGTTTATTTTGTTCGGAATCAAGTTTTGAGAAACCTAATTACGAATGTAAATAAAATAACAATTACAGAAGCCACAGCCAGTAATTATAAACTTGTAATAATGTAGAACTCATATTTCATTTTCAGCATATGGAAAGACTAAAAAAGGTAGTTTAGTTCTCAGATATAGCCATCTAACCAGTATTTTAGACACTTATGAGACATAAATATATACTGTATCTAATAAGATCATGTATATATGGTACTTATATCTTATACTCATATACTTACAGTATATACGGCGCATTATATCTAGTATATAGGAATATTGTTATATAATGTGTATACGGAGCCTCGTGTTCGTATTTATTATGCCCCAAGTTGCGGTGCCATATGTTATATTACGGGGTCTCCTTCTCTCTCTGTTATACTACTATATTTTAATCCTTGATTTTATGTTGTTCATTTTTGTAATCTAGTTGTTGCTGAAATTCGATTATTTAATTTTTCTTGTTTATTTATAGTTAATTAGGTCGAAATCATTTACCTAATTAAAACCTCAAACGTTGGTCGTGAATTTATAATAAGGACGAAGTCGTACCCGTTTAAGCCCCTAATTGCTGGTGCCAATTTATAATAAAACGAATATGCCTGTGTTTAAAGTTTTATTATTTTTAATAGTTTTGAATATTGGTTAAATAAAATAATTTGTTTAATTTATTGTTCGGGTTCACTGAGTTCGTATTTGAATTTTGACGTTCTCTCGTTGCTAAGACGAACCTATTTGTGTGCCTCTCACTGAAAATAGAAGTGATCGGTTATACAGTTACTTACTTGTAGTGGTGTTCTAATAGCAAAGCTGATGGGTATTGATGGTCATAAAGGTTAAAATTATTTAAACCCACTTGTTACCGCCACCACTGCTGCCAACCATGGATGCTGTCCACCTAAGATGTAACGTCTTAGTCAAGCAAAATAATTAGTCAAAACTCTTGGATGGAGTATAAATTGATTTTATTCTTCGAACTCATTTTTGAATTATGATTAAAATACAATAATATTATTTATCTTTCGTTTAATTCAAGGTTACTGATGGACTCTTTAAAATTATTATATCTCAGGGTTACAAGTCTGATTCAAACTGTTCGCCACCTTGAACGCTAAGAATATCGTTAAATTATTTAATAAATAAAGTAAGTTCTTTGAGACTGCAAGATACAAACAAAACTAAAACAATACACTACTATCATTGTTTAGTAGTAGGAGAGTGATAACATTATTAAAATTTCTTAACGAATAACATAAAAAGTGAACATGAAATTTTTGTTGAAATTTGAGATTAAAACTAGTTTCATTGGACCATTAATTAACCAACTTTAAATTATTAATACCTCTTTAACGACATTAAAATATCCGTACAACACGGTTAGGAATGCAATTTAGTTATAAGATTCATTATCTGCTTCCTTAGATTGGATAACACAAAGTTAACAGGTATATGGATATTGTAATGTGACATAATGAGAGTCCCAAAACGATTAACGAAAATAGCCCAAATAATAATAATAAAGTCAGAATAAATAAAATCCAGTATGTAACAATTTAAAATAAAAAGTACAACACAATAGTGTAATAAATAAGAAGCCATGTACTATAGATAATAAGACAAAACCTGTGGAAAGTGCATAAGTGAAAAGTGGGGAAATTGGAAAACAAGGGTGATCATTAATCACACAGATAAGACTGTAAAGATCAGTGATCCCTCTAATTATGTTAAATGTAAAAAAAAAAAACCAAATAGGTCTATACAAGAGATACAACTCTTAAAAACATTGTAAAGTGACAGACACACTAAATGTTAGAGTGTAAACAAACAATTGTAGTAATGTAGCATTATTTATTGAAGGGTTTTTATATTTTTTTTTATCCCATGTTGTTGGTTGTTAAAGTAGAAGGCATTAGCAGTGCTTAACCATGTTTATTTTCTTTTATTTAGGCCAATGCCAATAATTATTATCATTAATAAATCATATGTAAAGGATTATAAGGAGTGTATTAAGCCTATAGGCAGAATAGAAGGTATATGCTACAACATAATACCCAAAAATACTTAAATAGTGGTCTCATATAAACACTATTAATGAGCCATTAGTAGAGCTTAATAGTATGGAAATGTAATGGGTATTATAGTAAACTGAATATTTTATGTTATCATTTGTCAAAAAATGAATGTAATCTTGGCCATGAAGGCAACCATTTTAGTTAGTATGTTAAAGAATTTTGTGTTAGTTAATAAACATGGTTAGAATAAGTTAAAGAAAAGTGTAGTAATCTTTAAAAACATGTGTAGTCAGGCAAAAGGGTTCAAACCAGAAAACAATTTATTAATTAATGTAATTTAGACAATGAGTATGAAGTCAAATTTGAGGCCTAGGCCGGACATGACATATAAAATCAAATAATGGCAGAAATGATTAAGTTATCAAATCAATATAATACAATAATAACAAAATAGGGTAAAAATTTAATAATGGACAAGTCTTAGAGTAATTGTGTATCAAATGAAATTAATCTAATGAAAATTAAGTATTGTATCATAGTGAATGTAAGGGCAGTGTTATAGTCCAGATTTATAGATTTTGTAAAGGTGAAAGGTCACCTAATATGAAGTTAACTGATACAAAATTATATACCAAAATGTAGACCTTTAAAAAAGGAACAGAAATATGTAAACCAATTTTAGTTTAAACACAAATTAACGAGGGAGTGTTTTTTGACTGTAAAGGCAAGGATATAATTTTTGTAATATGTGCCGCTTGACCTAAAGTTCACGGAAACTGACCAATCAGAACCCTAGTCTACTGGTCAAAAAGCCGTTACAAAGACGAGATGAACGGAGAGTTGTATTGTTAGATGCCACGCTGAAGAGTTGAGTCTTATAGCGGACGCCTGTGATAAAACCAAATTAATCAAGTAATACTCAGCCAATGTTGTAAAATAAACCAGTGAAGTGAAGAAAAACTCCCAGACATTATAAAGAAGTAAATACTGACCGAGGGGAGCATTATCCTACCTCAGAACCACAAAGACGCTAGCGAATGATTGCTTGCAGTACTACACGAACGTAATTATAAATCCGAAGTATTTCCATTACCACAGTATACACAAATCCACTTCACTACACCATATAAACAATTTACAGTGCTAATTGGAACACCCGTTGATCATTAACATAGTGATTAACGATAAAAACAACTTTATTTAAAACCAGAAAAACCTTCATACATGACGTTTGGGTTAGCCGACCAAGCGGCCATCTTGTTTATTATTCAATTTCCAGTGCCGACAGAGTTCGTTACCGCTGACGGTGAAAAAAACTAAATATTTTATTATGTAAACATTGATAATTCAGTTTTATTGTTTTATATGTAATTGTAATGTGTTGTACTCCCTTTTAAAGCATTTTTCTGACTTCATAACTGGCCCAAAGAACCCTAGCCCTGAGATATTTAATTTATGTTAAAAATTATTTACTATTCATTGAAGAGTGGATTCAATAATGAATCGATACTGAACTGTTAAGGTCGATCCAAGACAGAACCACTTGTGTTGTTTAACAAAAAAGCTGAAAAAAATAATAAAACACACTTATGATTACCCATACCAGAGTTGTCACTTCATGTGTGTGAGTAGAATAAGAGTTTGTTCACAGGTATTTGTGGGAGCGAGCATAGCAGGCACGCAAGGCGAACATAGCTTTGCCGGCGACAAAAGAAACAGACTAACCTACAATTGCCAACATACGGTTAGAGCCGGTCGCCGTGTCAACCAGAAGTGCAGGAAAATTTAAAAGCACTAGCCCACAAATACAAACGCATTATCAGAACAACATTATACAGAACACTAGTTATAGAATTACGCATCCTACGTGCGGCAAAATAACCGTACATACAGAATATGCACGTTAGTAATATTATTACAAATTATTAATAACGTGGAGCTTATTTAAACCTCAAACAAATTTACATTACAAAGTGGCGATTACAACGGTGAGGCGTCAGACGCATCACAACACAAGTACACAATAATAATTAAACGTTATAGAATTGGCGCATACCAACGAGGGGCTGAATAGAATAAACCCACAAACACGTACTCACACAATAAAAATATATTACAGATTGACGCTCACAACAGTGGGGCATAAAACAAAATAAAATCGAGCGAAGTCTACACAATAAAAATATATTACAATATTCATCACTAATAGGGTTGAACATGATTAAATATTTTGTAACAATCTTAACGTTAAACACAATACATAACGATTAGTAATTGATAGATCAAAGTTTCTAAAGTTTATCATTAATTGGTTGATGCATCCTATCTCGGTATGTCCAAGTTAATTCTAAAATTAAAGTTAGGTTACGGTAACCTGCGTGGATTCCTCGTCGAAGTCTCGAGCTGAACTGATGATCTTACCTGTGTCAAAATCTGGAACATAGTAATTAACAACGACCTGTGATTGGTCAGTTTTTCTAATTTCCGTGTACTTTCGGTATTATTCGGCAAAATAGACGCGTTCTTGGCGTCATCTCGCTGAGTTTGAGATTATCGAAATTCGGTTCCCAATTGTACGCCCACGGGCTTGTAAATAATTATTTCCTTATAATTTAAATCGTTCATTTAAAAGTAAGCTAATCCTTTTTTCAATACTCTCATCGCTTTTGTCTTTTTAACACGAGTATTTCGGTTACCCACACTATATAAATTTGATAAGGATAACAAAATAAATGTATTACTATTTTTTACGATCTATTTACATATCTTATTTTCTATTTTATTTTATTTATTATGTTCATTTTTTATAAACTTTTATCCTTTCTACTTCCTTCTTAATTATTACCCCTTCTCATTAAAGTTTCAGGTGGTAATTCGTTAAAAATTGTCTCTGGTAGTTTAGGCCTACCTCAATATTATTTACAATGTCTTTATCCCTTTCTTATATTAAGGATTCTTACATCTAATGTATTATTATTACTCACTTTTGTTCTCTGTGATATCTTATAATTAATGCACAGTAGTATTTTACATAATTGCTTAATTATTATCCATAACAATTATATTTTTTTTGGCTAGACACTTGGTTTATGGCATTGCTAATTGTTTTTATTCATCTTATATTATTATGGGTTTCTAAACCATATTTGCTGTGGCCTATTTATACTAACCTAATCACCACCACTTCTGATTACCTCAGTATTAGCTAGTATTCTCCTATTTTAATTTATTTACATTTTTCCTCAGCTCAGTATTCTTGAGTGATACATTTCTTCTTATTTGACATTACACCTTCATCTTTTGATTATATTTAGTTTGTATAATGTTTATTATAGTAATGCTAAGGTTTGGCAGTGTTTTGTTCTGCTCTGGTATTTTGACATTTGTTGGTACCTATCTAATACTTCCTGCATCTAGTTTCATCTATAAGTTACGTATAAAATACATCATTAGTATTAAATTATGGCAATACACATTGATTTGCCTTACATTAGTAGTATTACATTTTAGTTAATATCATGACCTTAGTCCCCTTTCTTTTATCATCATTTTATGTGTGATTTTTATTGTTCAAGGTGCCAATACTATGCTGTACCTCTTGAGCATGTTAATTTACACTTATAATGTACACAAGTCCTTCTATATAATTAATTTTTGTTAATGGAATGCTCCTTATAGTCTCTAGTTTGCTTATATTATAATACACTCTAGTTTGAGAGCATTCCTGTTATAGTTTTGTGCAATTCTAATTGGAACATGCTGGTTGTTTAGGTTATGTGTCCTTACCTGGATTCCTAACAATGGTTGAACCTTAGATTTTGTTTTTTACATATTGCACTGAATTCTTTACATGTATTAATGCTAAGTTTTATTATTTATAGTTATATTTTTCTTTTTTGTGACTATCTCAACATTATTGTTGATTCATAGTTTTCTCTTATAATTTTATATCTACCTTACATATTGAACTAGTCTTTTGGACATCATTTAGTGGTTATTTTTATACATTCTTATTTTATACATTTACAATTCCTATATTCACTCTCCCTTTTACTTTTCTATCATCATTGTTTTGCCTTTGAGTTCTGGTTATATTGTCTAGTCATTGAAGATAGTTTCTTAATAGTTTGATGTCAGTGTCAAGTCATAGCATAGGGTTTTAAATCGGCCTTTAAATCACTTCTGTTTTCTCTATCATTAACAATAATTTATATTCTCATGACTTATTTTATTTTTGTCATTATTTGTTCCTTCTTGTAGTTGAATTTATTTTATTTTTCCTAGTCGCACTGATTCTATTATCATCCTATAAACCTCTTCTTATTATGGGTGTTGCTGTCTTCTTCTCACCGTCTGATCTATTGGGTATTTGGGTCAACGTTGTCTTGTCTTTAGTCGTGTGTCTTCATTTCTTCTGTAATACATTACTTGTTAATAATAACTTCTTTTATTCCCTTATATTAGTCACAATTCGTCCTATGTTCCTTTTTTAATGTTCCCATTTTGTTGTTTATTTTGCTTTGGATTGTTTATAATCAGTTTGTTTTATGTTAGTATTGGGTTGATTATATGTAACGTTACAATATATTAAAATTAACAAAAATCAATAATTTATGTATTGTAACGGTGGAACCGTCTCGAAAAGGCAACACCATCCTTCCACCCGTTTCTCCGATAGCCGAGCAGATGCATGTCTCTGTCAAGGCCGCACTAATCAATTATGTTGGCACGCCGTAGTAAGGATGGAAAGTTAGTCTGGAACACCTGCGCTACCTACATAACCGACAGCAGCTGGCTTGTCAGTTCAGTTACAGTGAGCGATTTCCTTAGTGCGGTTCGAGTGGTTGTCGAAGTATTGTGGAAAGTAATTGTTGTGTTATATTTAGTCCAGAACTCTATTACTTGATATTATTATTGCGTGTGGACAAACGTAACTTGAATTATTGTACGAGACTACCTTGTTGATTACAAATTGTTATTAATTAAAGCTGGTAATTAGTGATTCATTTGTGTCTGTATTTTGCTTCTATTGTAGGCCTACCATACAACGATCAGTGAGACCGTCGTCACAGTATTAAACACCGTTTACTATTTGTACTGATAATCTACATATATAAAAGCGAAATACCACTCACTTATTCACACACTCAGTCATCACGAAATCTCCATTAATATAAAGCCTACAAACTTTAAATTCGGCACGTATGTTCCTCGTGGCTTTTAGGTGCTTGCTAAGAAAGGGTTTTGAAAACTTTAACGCCTAACCGCGAAAAAACGCTAAAAATCGTGACACCGGTAATGCAGCTTTTTTCAACTTTACGCTTCCTGGAAGTCTAATGTTTATTTTTTTACTTTGCTTTAGGCTTTTGGGGAGTTACTAAACAGTATTTTTTCATCTAACCTATAACCACGAGAAGGCGCGAAAATAATTGCGACACAGTTCAACCTGTCCCTCTATTCCTTGCTATGTGGCGTTGAGGGTTTATTTTGAGTTCTAAGTTCGGCACATATATTCCGAACAGGGTACGGAGACACTCTTTGGCCAGTTGCATATGAAAAACGTTCAAGCAAACCAAATAAATACTGTTTCGATTGTACTACAAATGGTTCAATGCTGGTAAAACACAGCACCTATATGTAGGCCTATCTATATCTATATATATAAAAGGGAAATACCACTCACTTATTCATACACTCACTCATCACGAAATCTCTGGACTGTCTTAATCTCTAACAGAAACTTAGCTTACCCTCTCTAACTAAATAATACAGCATAAAGTTTTAACAACTCATTAATTTTCAAGCTTTAATATTTGATTGATCAAGCTTGATCAAATTGATCATCTTCAAGCTTGATCATCTTCAAATTGATCGAGCTTAAATAGCTTAAATAGTTTCTCTTAATTTCAAAATACCGGTATCTTAGCTTCACAAATAACCTATTTCTATTTTCTGAATTTACATTCTGTTTTTTTCTGATAATCACCGTAGCGAAGCACGGGTATCCAGCTAGTTTATTTATAATTGTAATATATAATTAGTTAAACAATTTTTATACTAATATTAGTAATAAAAGTAATTGCTGTAAAAATGGTATCTTTTTAATAGTATTACAATAGCTTTCAAAAACTGGAAGGACAGCTACAAGTATCTAGTTTTTAATAATTTTATTACAGAAAAGTACAAGCTACAATTTTTTTGTAAGTTTTTTAGCAGAACTCTGCAGAGCTTTTTCTCTTGTTTTTTCGTATTTTCTCATAAAACGTTTCGTTGTCTAATTATATTTGTAATATGCTATTTTGTATAATAATAACGCGATATTTGAAACACGTATTATTTGTTTATTAACTTTCTCTGAAAAATCCATTTTACAAAATTCAAATCGGTATAACGCATGAGTTTTAATATACTTCTAAACGCAAGTTTCTTTTATCACCTTTGTACTGCCTGTATAACAGTAACTATAACAGGTTCTTTCCTTCGGACCCCGGTTTATGACCATCCAACCTTTTTTTCTATCAGACCCAACAGTCCTGATAATACATACAATAAACTCATAGTTTATACAAGACTTCTGAAACCGGAGCAGGTGACTATACTTAATGCAGAATGGAGGATGAAGAACAACAACAGCATCAACAACAAGAAATTGATGGCGATCGATTTAAATGCCAGCAAACGTTATAAATGGAACTATAAAGAGAAAACAAGGGGATGATAGTGGTGGCCCTTTGAAAAAATTATTAGAAGAAGAATAAAAGCGTACTTGCCATAAGAAATTGTAAAGAAGATAAACAAAGGAAAGAAAATGGAAGTAATCCTAACTCGGTTGTACGGAAGAAAGGTTTTTCAAAGACGAGAACACAGGAAATTGTTCGAAGACAAAATCTTGTTTTCCTCTTGGCAAAGGAAAGATAATGTGGATTTCAGAAGAGAGTGACATATTTGCAAAGCCGTAAGAAGAGATCAAATAAAGCAACTTGTAAACGTAGCAATAGGACAAATAATGATGTATTTTAATGCCAGCAAAAGTTTTAAATGTAACTCTGAAGAGAAAACGAAGAGACGATAGAGGTGCCCCTTATAAAAAAAAGTATTACATTTCTAAAATGTCAAATTTGCCTGTAATACCAAAAATATTGTACGAATAGTTGATTCATTAATAAAATAAGAGCCATTAGTTTTGACATAGAAACTAATTTTGAACAAAACACTTAGTTTGAAAACTAAACATCTTAATCGCCACGTGTAGTGTTAAAACAGTCTAAAAGTTTTGAATTTCTCGAAGTTCAAACAGTCTCAGTAGCCGCGGCGATGTATGAGAAATACAAAGAATAACCGTTCTGAACACAATGCCTCTGACCTAAATTTGTTGGCACCGAGGCAATGCTGTTAATTAGTTTGTGAAGTAAGGAATCAGCACTGCTTGCCAACAGCACCACACTAAATACAGTGTTTCACTATTTGAGTTACTGAAATCCCTCAAGAATCGTAGAAACAAATTTAAAATTTTAGGAACATTAGGAGACGTCAAGTTTAAACAGGCACTTAAAAATGAAGGAAGAAACCTTAGATGTAATTGACAGTCAATGTTTTAAGTCACATCATTCGGCAACACGTTAGTCATAGCAGTAAAGGTGTCAACTCGGTTTGGTGTTCTCTAAACGCGTTACCGTAAGGAGCGGACAGAGTTAAAGGTCCTGTTGAATAATTTGGCTATGACGTGTCTAAAGTTATATACAGCGGTAAACATTAGTTACCCGTCGTCTAGACCGCCTCCAGTCGGATAGAAACGGCTGTTGTTAACTAATTTACATGTACAGTAGCTCGCAGATTAATTTCTCAGACATTATGTGTATTTCACATAACTTAAAATTGATTGATTTTTCTTGAGAAATTAATATATGTTTATTTATTCACATAAAATTAACATTTATACTAAACTGAAATTGCATGCAGCAGCTTGAAAACAGATTATATTAACCGCTAGTCCTGATCACTATATCTTAAAGATGGTTACCGTGTAGATTAATATATCTTAAAGCAAAAAATTATATGTAACTTCAGAACAATATTGGATTGACGTTTGTCTTAAGGACTTGTGGTTAAGAGTAAATTAATGCTCTTTATGACTATGTTTGTTTGACATTTAAAGTAAACAAAAAACGTTTTTGTGACATCATTGTATGTTTACCATTGCAGGATGTAACATGACTACAGCAATTGCAGAAACCTAGTTAAGGCTGTTTTCTATAACTTTTTTGACTTTTCATAGTGACTTTTGGCGGTTAGGACTTTTTTGACTGTCCACCTATTGTCGTGTTGTTTAGTGGAAACAGAATAACTGAATTAATTAAGTCACTAATTACAAACTGTAATTAGACACACCAGCAGTAGTTATAAATCAACAAAGTACTATCCTACAATAATTGAATTTAATTTTACCCAGCAATAAATGACACCGTATTGAAGTTTTGCACTAATTAACACAATAATCACTTCTCAATAAACCACAAAAATCACTGCGAACCGCACTGTAAAGTAGCCAGGTCTAAACTAACTTCTAAACCTGCCGCATATGCTTATCACACACACACACACACACACACACACACACACACACACACACACACACACACACACACACACACACACACCGCAGAGTTTCGAGAATAATTTTCATTTTCCGGACGGCACGGCGAGCATGATTTGGGTAGTTACAGACGTTGGAAAAATCTGGAGACTAGCTCATAGCCCGACTTTGAACGTGCCGGCTGCAATTCCTAGTCTAGTCGAGAAACGTGTAGAAAGACAATCTGTAATATTCAAGAGCGTTACTTAATTGTATTTCAAAGAACGTATCAAATATATGTTTCTATATGTTATTATTTAAATGGCAAAATATGAAATGCTATATATCCAGTGACTTTTTAAAATCGTCTGTATTAGGTAGTAAGGAAAGCAGTAATAAAGATAATAAAGATATTGCGTTACTGAAACATTGATAAAGAATAAATTGCTTGGTATTGTGGCGGACGTCTGAAGAGGTCAACGACAGCACCTACGTTTAGAGTCAGCACGCCTAGCCGCAGAAGGAGGAAGGAGATATTGTTATCCGTGACGAAGGCAGCTCTCGAGGAATTGTCATCTTCATCATCATCACTAGGTATTAAATCACTGCCAGTTCTGACCTTAACATTTAATTACGATCACCGTTTCCTTTGGTTTCCTTTGTCGGTCTACATCTCTCTTTCCTTCCGGTTTATAGTTGAGGACTTACCTAGAAATTCTCTCCTTCCCCACATTTCATTCACGTATTGTGCTCCACTTTTCTTTATTCTGAACAATCCTGTCACTTATGGCATACACACTTAGGTCACTTCACCGTCTTCTTTGTCAAATCTCTTTGTGTGTATTTTTCATTCTTCAACACCTAATGTCACCCTTCTTGACGTTTGCCCAAATTTTGTTACCAACCAGAGTTCTAGGACATTTTATAAAATAAAGTAAAGTCTAGGAAAAGCGAACTCCAAAACCGAAGCACCTTCTCACGTATTTTCGATCACGTAACCGTCCGTACGTTGAAGTTCGCTTTACGTTACAGCAGTTCTTGATCAATAGTAACAATCTTTCTATTAATCCACTTCTTATTTTTCTTCTTCTTTACCTTTTCCACTCCGTGGATTAAGCTACAGCCCATTCCAATATCACGGAGTCTCTGACCATTGTTTTCAGGGTCTCCGCCGATCCCTGGTACAGCTGGTCTGTACTTCAGCGCTTGTTTAAGAATACGCGCGTCTATCATGGGTTCCACGTGAGACATCCACTCTTGCCTGTATTCCTTTACTCTGTTAATAACTTATGGTACCTTAAGGTATTTCCTTATTTCTTCGTTTTTAAGGTGGTACTCAAACTTAGTTCCCTAACAGCTACTCAAAATCTCATTTCAGAGACAGTATTTTAGAAATTTCAGTTTTCAAGAGGGTCCTTGGTTCATTCCTGTATATTTAAGCTGGCACTGCTATGACCTTATAAAATTTTAACTGTGTCTCTCTCTGTCCTTTATATTAATGTTGCTTTATATTGATTTATAAAGTGTGTCAAGACAGAAATAAGACTGATTGTTTAGTAATAACTATCAACATAACATGTTATGTATGGAACTTGGAACTTGGAAAACCACATACTTAAATGTTGTCCTCACTTATTAGAAGAGTACCGTAAGCCTTCAACTTTTAGTGTTTTTAACTGGTCAAATTTTTTTGATGGACCCCGAAGTTTGCAATTGACCGGTTATTGACTTTCGGAAACCAGAAATAAGCATATATACCAATAACAGTTGAATAGGGGGGGGGGTTCTGAGATATCTCATAAATGTCATTTTTTCCCAAATAGCCTACTTCTTCACAGGAAGTCCCATGCAACATTCAGCGTTATAATGATGAAACATCCAAAATTCAACAATCTTTGGTCGGACTCAAATCATGCACAAAAATTTCTTAAACCTGGTGATTTATGTTTATTCATAACCAATGATGTTACTATCAAACCAATATCCGAATTGATAAGATCTCTAACTTCCAACCTATTTCTATCACTTTGCTTTGCTGAGCTTGGTGGTCCAGCACAGTTCTCACCTAAAACCCTGTGCTCAGCAGGCTTTGAATCTTATGTTCAAATCTGATAAGATTAAGAAGCTAAAATTTGTATGAAATTAACAAACCAGACATTATAGTTATCAGCTGTTTCATCCTTAGTCTTACACTGTTGCCAATTCATGGGGAAAAGTTCAATCTTATTACTTTTTAGTTATACCTTTTATTAATTTATTGTTTACTCGGTTTTTAACCAAGATCTGTTGCTAGTTAATTCTCTTCTTCCTCTGGTTATTTATTTTTATTGGACGTTTTATATCCGTCGTAAATGTATTTAGTAACCATACATTTTTCTGTTCACAAATACGTTTAATTTACATAGCTATAAAATTAACATCAAACGTTTTGGCCATACTATGAAGTGCCATCCTCAGTGGTAAAGCTGAGACAAAAATATCGGACGATGGGTGAGGCGTTTGCTGAGGCAATAACGTGGTACAGGAAGTTCTGTGCTCTCAATGATGTAAATCTATGATCGGCAACAGAAGAATCTTTCCCTGGTCATGAGGGGCGATCTCAGAAGAATCTCTGCGGTGATGAGGGGCGTTCAACGTCTCGAATTACCTCTAAAAATTGTTGCAGTAAGCATGGACGTGTTGTGCCGTGTTTGGTAGTATATCACTACCAAAGTTAGGGTGGAGGTTACATCAATTACTTTAACAAACCGAAGCCTGTGTTCGCCTCCCTACCCGCTTAACTACCCTGTTTCTTGATCCTTCACACACGCAAACATACGTGACGTACGAAACATGTGGCAAACATTCGTTTACTTTACACAACGCAGTTTAGCAGACCTACAACAATGAAATGTACAAACGTCGTGTTTGGCCTCGTCTCTCGTGAAAAGGCAAAGAATTCATGTCACATCTTTTCAGCTTGAGTTCAACTATCATATTTTGTTTAATAGAATTGTTTTAATTTTAGTGTTTTTATCATGCGATGACTTGTGTTTTCTTGTCCTCTCATGATGTCTTCATTATTCAAATTTATCTGTGAGCTTCTTACGTGAACAATCGATTTTGCATTACCGGTTGAAAATAGAACACTAATTTGTTTTATGTCCTACTCTAATGGGACTGTTTAAACTATTCACAAGCACCGTTTTTTTTTAGTTTTAGTTTTTCAGTTTGTTACAACTCTGTTTAGTAATATTAAGCAAAGCAACGTAGGCCTATGTTAGTGAACGAAAACAAAATAGGCTACATGATATGTGGAAGGTGGGCGAGCAAGCATTTTCAATTACTCTAATCTAAAAAAGTCTATTTGGTATGTGTGCGCCGTTTTATGTCCTACGTCATCCAGCACTTTCTTGCCAGTCTTGCACATCTAGCACTCGTCTGGGTGCGCTGGTATTCTATTTCTGTGTCTCGTGTTATGATTTTTAATTTCTACTTGAGGTCCCTCTGCCTCCTTCTGATTTTGACACATATCACGTGGTAGTGACCACTGCGTTCTGAGTGTCATGTTTGAAAGCGCTGCAGGATGTCGATGTTTAAATTATTTTCTGTCCCCTATATCTAAACGCTACATGACATGACTTAAGAGTTGCCTTGTAGAGGAGGAGCTTATTCTCCAGGGAAATTTGCGACAGTATAACCTCATCTTTAGAGTTATAACGGAGGGAACCCAAAATAATTGGTTCTGCCAATTATTTCAGGCTGCCTTATTCGAGACGAACTGAAATTTAAATCAGAACAACACACAGTAAGACATACAAGGAATCAGGGAAGGTGAAACTGTTGATTTATATACTCAGTATATGTGTGTAACAAGAAGACTTGCTTTATTAAACATTTGAAATATAACATTTACTCCAAAGAACAGATCCCATGACGTTATTAATTAAATTAGTAAAATTAAGTGAAATGCTTTATTTAGAATATGGGATCACAACAAATTTATCTAGCTATACCCCCGGATCCGGGTAACCATTGGTATTTAGTCTCTAATCTTTTAGTTATATTTAATTCAAAATTTTATCTTGCAAGACCTTTACCTTTTTGCTTCATATATATTCCATTAGAAGAATGGTATTAATAACACTACGTTACGTTAATATCTAAACTGTTACAATTGAATGATATTGAATAGTTACAATTAAGTTCTCAAATTTAAGTTTTTATATTCTTATAAAAATCAATCGTCTCTGTAAGTCTCTTAAATAGAGTATTGTGTTACAAAAATATTATCATTATTCCTCGATAGACGTGCTATCGAGTCACCTCTATTTTTTGGATGTAGTAATCGCCTCCATGTGGTTCCGTCTTGGGAGTCCTAAAACGTCGTCCTCGTCTTGGTCTGGTCTCTGTTGTTCATGGCTTAATACGTCTGCTGGATAGGTAGGGTCTTCTACACAGATACTCGTTGATTCTCAGATGTCTCGAACTGCATCATCGGTAGGGTATACTAGAGTTCTCATTTAGATGGTCCATGACCACAGGTCAGATGTTGAAAAGATTCGTCCATCGGTGAAGATTGCAGTCATCGTTTTTTCTTTATTAACACCCGTCGTTTGTAGTTACATCTTTCTTCTTGTTACAAAGTTTTTGGAATTTTCTTTTTGTTAACGTTACATGTTACACTTTTCGTAACGGTTAGTAAAATACAAAATAATAATTAATTAATCCACACTAACAACAAATTGTATAACTTTTGAACAGAGCATTTTGCTCGTGCGTCTGCACAGCTGGGCGTCGTCATCGCAAGAGAGCGATTTTTCGTCCGCTACCCTCGTACATGACGAGAGAGAGTGGGGTGTTTATTCCGCGAGCATATATAGTTCCTGTTTTCTCTTTAAATAAACTTTTTTATTTATACAGACTATCGCTAGATAAAAATACATCATTTAAATTACTTGTTTTAGTTACTACCTGTGTCTACAGATACTTTAATTATTAACATTAGTTTACTCTATTATTTTTAATTACCGTAGACTCGGAAAACAGGTCGAGTCCGGTATCAACAGGTAGGCGCTTGATAGCAAGCAAAGGGTTAAATACGAACATAATAATTATTTACAATATGCCTTTTCTTTATGGATACTTTGCCCTTATTAATTACTTCTTCCATTCACACTTAGTACCTACATGTTTTTATTATTATTATTGTGAGATTTAAATGGTTAATTGTACGCAACCTTAATTAATTAAATTTTTTTTTTTATTCTGTAAATGTCACAATTTAAATCGTCACATACTCCGCCTCCTTACCAACACAGACTCCTAAAATTTTGGTCAGCTATGTACCGAGAGATCTTTTATTATTATTATTGCACGGTTTATTTGTTATAAATTCTCTTTAAATGATCTTAATTCTCATTTAAATGTTCCTCCTCCGTGAAATTCCCTTTTTCTCACTAAATACAGTACTTACTCATAATACTAATTTCCCTAATTTCAGCAACTCACAATATCGTGGCCCGACTGACATCAGCTTACTCTAACTCTACACGTTAGCTTTCAGCATTCAAAAAAATGATCTCTTGGCTCTCTTGGCTCATCATTATCCTTTTCAGTCGGCGCCGTTGTGACTCGTTACTTAACATGTATAATCACTTCTGGATTATATATCCTAAACTTATTTCTAATGTAATCTAAAGAGGATCCCATACTCCACTTTAGATCACTGTTTTGAGAGAAGCGGAATTTCACGAAGATACTTTTCATTTAACTCTTTAACAATTACTAGACAAACTATGCGGAAGGGGAGACACTTTACACAATGCATTGTAATCCACTCGCGGTGGCATTCATTGTTTAGGGAGAGCAACCTTTAATACAATTGAGAGGGTGGCTGCTTAATACAATACTGAACACGCTTCCTTTTCTCTACCTTGCCACAACTGGGGTGTTTACACTACGCAACGTAATTTTTATTATTATTATTCACTTTTCTCTTATTTACTGCGATACGATTTACTACTACTTATTTACACGTTACACAAATTTGTTTAACTTAAGATTTATTTAGCAATTATTACTATTTAAGCAATTATTAATCACTTATTATTACTTTGGGGTTTTAAAAACAACTTACCTCGAATTATTTCCTATACACTTTAATACATTGTAAACATTTATTAACAGAGATTATCATTAAACCTTTGGCATTAAATTCTATTTAAACGATCAGCTCTTGGTACTCATTTTCTTTTCTTCTGTGACATTCCCTTTATCTTGTTTCTTAAAACCTAACTTAATTTTATTTCTACTACTAATTTACGTAACCTCACAACATCGTGGCCCGACTGATTACATCTTGTATACTCTAACTCTAGTAGTTAGTTTTCCGCTACTTTCTTTAACTCTTGTAAAGAACTTTCTTTAACCCTTGTAAAGAATTTTTCAGTGCGGCGCCATTGTGACTGTGTTACGTTCCTTATATCTATTTCGCTTATTTATACTTAAGATAATCTAAAGTTGATCCCATACTCAACCTTAGATTATTTCTAATTCTAGTTGCTTACTTTACTGAGACAAGCGGAATGTCACGAAGGGGAATCTTTATTCACTTCTAAGCAATTAATTGTCACACACTAAACAAGAGGTGACAAACACTTTACTTTCAACGATCAGCTGTTACGCTGGAATGTGGGTCAAACTAGTTTTAAACAATGGCCTCGTTTATGAGTACAAAGGGCAGACGTCAACTCGAAGGTGGATATTTCTCTATTGTTCCATTTAACAATAGCTGGCGGCTAGGGACTTATTTTCAAGCAGGACACAACTTATTTATTATTATTCACACATATTATTCATTTCTTTTTACTTATTTCACTAATACACTTTTATAATTATAATAAACTTTTGTAATTATAATACGATATTATTAAACTTTTTAATTTTAAATGACTTATTATTTATTATTAGTACTTTGGTCTGATTTAAGAGACAGTTTCTTTTTATTTCGAACTCGTTTATTTACTTAGGGAAACATCATTCCATTAAATTAATTAGTACGCTTGTTTTATTTAATTCGATTTAATTTTCAACAAAGGGGAGATACATGGTTACTAGGCACAAGAAGACACACAGGAAAGGACACGCTTCAAATAACAATAGAGCTATCAAAGAGGGTGAATTGATTGTTTCATTCCGCGGTGGGGGAGGCTCACAGTGACAAAATACACACTAACAGGAACAGACAAGAATTCAACCGGTCTGGTATTGTTTACAAACAGACGTGTTGTAGAATGAACTTTTGACAAGCTCCTACATGTTTTGTTTACCTTGGATTATATGTTAATCTTACTTTACACATATTATATTTACTAATAAAATTATCTATTCTATATTACTATAATATTCATTATTATTTTTATCTTATTTAAATTTCTGACACATATTAAAATACACGAGTAAATAAATCAACAGCTTATGAATAGGGACATAATTACTGTTTAGCAACACAAGTCACAAAATGTTTTGTGTTATTAGTAGCAAAATTTAAACAAATTAGCAGAGTGGCGCATTTTATAACCTCATCTTTAGAGTTATAACGGAGGGAACCCAAAATAATTGGTTCTGCCAATTATTTCAGGCTGCCTTATTCGAGACGAACTGAAATTTAAATCAGAACAACACACAGTAAGACATACAAGGAATCAGGGAAGGTGAAACTGTTGATTTATATACTCAGTATATGTGTGTAACAAGAAGACTTGCTTTATTAAACATTTGAAATATAACATTTACTCCAAAGAACAGATCCCATGACGTTATTAATTAAATTAGTAAAATTAAGTGAAATGCTTTATTTAGAATATGGGATCACAACAAATTTATCTAGCTATACCCCCGGATCCGGGTAACCATTGGTATTTAGTCTCTAATCTTTTAGTTATATTTAATTCAAAATTTTATCTTGCAAGACCTTTACCTTTTTGCTTCATATATATTCCATTAGAAGAATGGTATTAATAACACTACGTTACGTTAATATCTAAACTGTTACAATTGAATGATATTGAATAGTTACAATTAAGTTCTCAAATTTAAGTTTTTATATTCTTATAAAAATCAATCGTCTCTGTAAGTCTCTTAAATAGAGTATTGTGTTACAAAAATATTATCATTATTCCTCGATAGACGTGCTATCGAGTCACCTCTATTTTTTGGATGTAGTAATCGCCTCCATGTGGTTCCGTCTTGGGAGTCCTAAAACGTCGTCCTCGTCTTGGTCTGGTCTCTGTTGTTCATGGCTTAATACGTCTGCTGGATAGGTAGGGTCTTCTACACAGATACTCGTTGATTCTCAGATGTCTCGAACTGCATCATCGGTAGGGTATACTAGAGTTCTCATTTAGATGGTCCATGACCACAGGTCAGATGTTGAAAAGATTCGTCCATCGGTGAAGATTGCAGTCATCGTTTTTTCTTTATTAACACTCGTCGCTTGTAGTTACATCTTTCTTCTTGTTACAAAGTTTTTGGAATTTTCTTTTTGTTAACGTTACATGTTACACTTTTCGTAACGGTTAGTAAAATACAAAATAATAATTAATTAATCCACACTAACAACAAATTTGTATAACTTTTGAACAGAGCATTTTGCTCGTGCGTCTGCACAGCTGGGCGTCGTCATCGCAAGAGAGCGATTTTTCGTCCGCTACCCTCGTACATGACGAGAGAGAGTGGGGTGTTTATTCCGCGAGCATATATAGTTCCTGTTTTCTCTTTAAATAAACTTTTTTATTTATACAGACTATCGCTAGATAAAAATACATCATTTAAATTACTTGTTTTAGTTACTACCTGTGTCTACAGATACTTTAATTATTAACATTAGTTTACTCTATTATTTTTAATTACCGTAGACTCGGAAAACAGGTCGAGTCCGGTATCAACAGGTAGGCGCTTGATAGCAAGCAAAGGGTTAAATACGAACATAATAATTATTTACAATATGCCTTTTCTTTATGGATACTTTGCCCTTATTAATTACTTCTTCCATTCACACTTAGTACCTACATGTTTTTATTATTATTATTGTGAGATTTAAATGGTTAATTGTACGCAACCTTAATTAATTAAATTTTTTTTTTTATTCTGTAAATGTCACAATTTAAATCGTCACAACAGTAGCCTACGTATGTCTGTAGTATGCCGAAGCTGCTTATTGTTTGTTACAGTGTGTTCCCGTCACGTCAGATGCCTATCCAAATGCATATGTCCTCGTGGTAAATGAAATGCTAGGCTATTTTAAGGTCAACTGTGAACATGATAATACGATTAATATAACAAGAAACGATACACGATGTGTTTTCACAAAAGATATTTTGAGTGATAACACTAACTGGAGAGTGTTTTATTAACCATAATTAACGACATTGTTAGATACGAAAATGCATAGTTTTACTGAAGTGATCACTGACATTGTTGCAACAAAAATCTTAAAGAAAAAACTGTATGAGTGTGCGCGCGTGCGCGTTCGTGTGCATGCGTGCATAGTTTTGGTTCAAACTTGGAAAATCTGAGACATTACCATTACACTCCAAATTTTACATTGCCATTAGCAGTGCCGTATCTACGGAGGGATCAGGGGAATCAATCCTCCCTAGGAATATTAAAAGTTTCAGTGAAATTCCATAAACATTTAATGTAGGCCTAAGTCTAAGCTAGACGAGTGTGTTACAATAAGGCTTATAAATAATTGTAGATCTCAAAATAATTACACGTGGGAATCTCTCCTTAGTCCTGAGAAAATGGGGAGTCGTTGTTCAAGCTAATCACATCTCCACCCCTTCCAAGGACCAGCTCCACATGTCGCCACCGGCCGATTGCTACACGTTCTCATTCTGATTATCAGTCAACAAACGCAGAACGAAGTGATTATGACGAATCTGACTTGGATAGTTAAGAGAAAATTGTAAAGATTGGACGACAAAACGTTGTCGTTATTTTCAAGACCAATGTTGAACGCTTTTTAAAAAGTTCATACATGAGTTCAACGTTGAACGTTCGTTGGACTCATATATTCCTTGCCGTAATCTTGGTTAAACAACTAAATCTCTGTGAAGTTTTACCACGTTTGCGGCAAATTTCATACATACGCGTTGCTCTTCAAGATGTTTCATTATTACACTGCAACTATTCCGACGAAATTTGCTACCCATGGTCTGAGTATTTATGTTACATTCCGTCTGTAAGTGATTCATTTTGTCTTGTAACTGCAGTGACAAGTTAACGAATGAAAGATGCGTAGAATATAAACATACGTAGAAAGATTCGTAGAATGTCACTTGGAAACGCCTATACACTGATAGAAGCATTTCAGTCGTTTCCAACAGTTGTGGTATTTAATTCACCTTCTAATACAAAATTCCAGTATACAGTATACATATATAACCCTCATGGCGACCATGACTACATAATTAATAATTCTTCGTTAAGTTGTCGCTATCAACCTTTACTACTATACTGTATTATTTACACACCATAATAATTATATTATTCTATTTTTATTCAAGGAACTGATATTTTTACTCAACTGTATTTAATACAAGTGTGTCATATTTATTAGTAAAAAAATCTGTAAGAAGCCAAATTACAAGATATTTCCCTTTAATACTGAAATCGAACCACGGTCTCCCTTCCTGACAGGCTGGGATGCTGACTACTATAATATGGACGGCCATCTATCTCTTCTGAAGTTTCTTCATTCATCAAATAGTCTGTTATCCACGGAACAGGCAACGCGGTGTTAAGTATCACTTAGGTTTAAAAAGTCCTACTTAGACTTACTTTGACTTCGATATTTGAACTTTCTTATATTGTACTAATTATTTTAGATAATCATTTTTAGAGTAAGAATAACAATTGTTTTTAGTAACTGAAGGACGTATTGTGATTAGAAGTAGTTGCATGTGCGTGTTCCGTTTAGAAGTAGTGATTTAATTTTGTGCTCCTCAAAATTAAATAAGTGTTTTGGTATCTAATGATCTCCAAAACAATATTATACGAAAAAACGGACTGCTTATTTGGTCTGCGAGTAAACAAAACTCTTTAAAAATAATTTAAAATACTTGTACCATTAAGTATTATTGGATCTCGTAAAAATCTGGAAGACTTGGAAGCAGCTACGTACTATCAACGAAAGAACAGTGCCATTTTAAACACACACATTTAAGTTGACGTTTATTGAGTTTATTATTTTTCTCTCGTATACAAAACGTAATAGACAACTACTTAATCAATTTCTAAATGCTACGACAAGGGAATTGTACAATTTGGTACACTTTGGCTTCCTTAAGAATAACGGAATACGAAAGAAAAACAAAGACGCTAACTGTGCCAAATTTTTGAACTATACCATTACTGCCCCATGCTTCTAAGATTTTATTGAACATAATAAAACCCAGTCTGTAGGAAGACGAACCAAATTCTAGGGGATAATCATTTTGGCTTTTGAGCAGGAAGCGGAACAAGGGAGGCAATCTCGGCTTTTATAGGATCCTGGAGATAAGAATAGGATCTAGTAAGATAACGCATGCCATTTTGATTGACATAGAAAAGGCATTTGATCAAGTTGACTTAAAACTTTGGAAATTGTTTAATTATAACAAATTGAAACTTTTTCCAAAAGTTGTTTTGTGAAAACAGCTCTAAATACAGGTATGCAGCACTGTAGTCGAAACAATCTCTTTTTGGAAAGCACAAAGAGTCTTTTTTTTTTGTAAAAAGAAATTCGTTTACACTCCACAAAGACATCGAAATGGCGACCTTAGGCCGCCTATCTATTCCATTTAAGGAATACATCACTCATGTGTCACAGACATCAAAACATTAGACAGCAACTCTTGGCCCTTTAACAAGCCGTTTCTACTCGCAGCTAAGAGGATGTTGCATGTGCTAATCCCAGAAAACATTGCACGTAACAGGCGATTTGTAATGCGTTTCCCTGCCTGGAAACGGGATCTAATACTCCCATTGCTTTACGAAAAATTTTCTTTCGACTACAATGCTACAGACTGTGTTTAGGCTTGTTTTCACAAAAATTTTGCAAAAGGTGTGGTTCGTTGAGATCGAACAATTTCCAACCCTTTTATTCCCGATAAATTTTATTTGCAAAAGTATTTAATATTTGAAGAACTATTCATAAGGTAGAAAACCTGCAAGAAATATTGAAGAGTTACGTACGAGATATTACTATGTACTATACAGGTGCAGAGGAGGGAGCCTCTGCTTACCACCCCATCTCTGAACCAGCAGTTATGGTGATAGCTGCGGTTATCCCCATCGAGTTGTGCACATTAGGAAAGCCGAGAAGGTGGCAAAACATCAAGAGAGGCTCCACACCCTTAAGTGATGGCAAAGAGGTTGGAATGAGGAAAGGAGAAGGCGCTGGACCATGGTGCTGATCAAACAGGTGAGGCAGTGGATTGAGAGAAGCATGTGGAGGTCGGTTTCGACCTGGTGCAGCTTCTGAACGGCCACGGATATTTTGTCTCTGGTTGGAGATATAGTAATCATAGCTCTAGGCAACATCATCGTCGCCATGCTAAGAGGGGAGGATGTCTGGAACCGCGTGACATCCTCCGGGCAAAGAAGAGAGGCTTAGACTGTCTATAAAGTAAAACAACGTAGATGTGGGCCCAATGGGCACAGTATAGTGGCCTAGTTTGTTGTAACGTGATAAATGGTCCCAGGCCAGTGCTTGATCGACGGAGGAGGAATTTTAGTGGGTGGTCCACTTGTAATGGGGGTCCCACATTTCGAGCGTAAGTGCATTTCCCCTCCGCCTTAAAAGAAAACTATTATTATTATTGTTACAACACAAAAAACCGCCCCAATGCTAGAGAAAAACTATAATGAATAAGCTATATTAAACTAAGGAAAAGACAATGACTATGACGAGACAAATGACTATGACCCAACCCAAGTGATTGACCCAATAAAGGAAATAAAATGAGAATGTATAAACTCAAATAATGTTAAAAAACGGCAAAAACAAATAATAAATAAAATAAAATGAGAAGGTATAAACTCAAATAATGAAGAAAAGGGCACAAACAAATAATAAATGTAAATAACAAGTATTAAAATAAAATAAAATAATCTCAGTTAAAGTACACTAACCTGAGTAATAGATATTATATGTTATTAACAACTCTATCATGATAAGTAAATCAAAACATAAAATTGTTAACAGACCAACTATAAATTGTGTATAAAACAAAAAAAATCCAGAAGTGAGAGATAGGTAGGAAGTGAAAGTGATTAACAGTGTAAGTGTTAGAAGTGAGTAAAAGCAATCAATATTAGGGAATAACCACTATTAACACTAAAGTACAGTAAAAAAGGTACAAAGTGCAAGTGTAACCCAAAATAAATGTAAAACACAACACATAGGTAAAGACACCAAAACCAGTGATTAACACTATAGTTTAAGGGTGAAAGGTGCCAAAAAATAAGAATAACCAGAATATTGTTATTATAGTTAGAATTGATAGTACAATAGTAATACAGTTGTATTCAGGATAAAAATCCCGTAATGATATTAAGGATGTTATTGTTACAATGTTTAAATAGTAAAAATATATAGTAAATGTTAAAAGATGGATAGACCATTAATATAATAGTGTTAAATAACAATAAATTAGTTATGAGTGAATGAAAATAAGACATACTATGTTAATAAAAATGTTCAAAGGGATAACTATCAATATAGTATAGATGGTGTTATAAAAATATTCACCAAAATTGTTATTTGTTCAATTTAAAGAGTTAAGTTTATAACAAGGAATATGGCAGAAAAATAAACAGACCATAAACCTAATTTTTGTGTTATGTTTTATAAGTAATATTAAATGATAAACAAGTAATAAGAAATGGCAATAGATATAAGAAAGGAGATAAATATTACAAACATAATAATAATCATTAGAGTAAAGACAGAAATAGAAATAAGAGAATAACAGACAAGCAATGATTTTGGTGTAGTAATAAGAACATTCACTTATTGTAAAACAGCTCAAATTAATTCAAAATGTAAATAAGTCATAAGTGATACCAAGCAAAACATATGTAAATGAAAAACAATCTTTAATTTGTGTAAAATAAGAAGATATAGACAATTACTACTTAGGCCTATAAAATGCCTAACTGTAGAAATCCAAAATAGACAAATTGTAAGAAATTAACTATTGTATTAGAAAATTCAGGGCAAGTAACTCATTAAGTACAATTAGTGAACCATGTTAAGATGTCAGAGTTAGATTAAAAACATAAAATAAGAAAGAAATGTAATAACATAATATTAACTTTTTGTCAAAACTTTAATACATGAACAAACCCAGCTTTGTGGGATGTCAAAATTATCTTTGAAAGAAAATATAAACAGTTGTGATAATATCTAATACATAGATAAGAAGACAGAAGAATAATAGCCATCAGAAAATATTTATTCATTTTGAATTAAAATTCAAATATTATAACAATAGACATAAATGTAATCAACCAATGAGATTTAAAATGCATATTAGTTCTTGGTATCCAAGTCACGTATAAACAGTAAATTATTATAAATAAATCACCTTATATCCGTCGTGTGACTTCGTTACGTCGATTAAAATGACGCGTTTCGGAACATCTGCTCCATCATCAGATAAAATCGCTCTATTGAGGTCGTTAAACGTTAAAAACACATGTTACACATAATTGTCCACTATGTAATTCACTTGCTTCCTAAATGGTGCGCACCACGACGAAGCCGATGGACACTGAACTATTATCTGAGTGATTACGCCTAAGCAGGTTCAAAGCTGTATCGTATAGCGGGTTGGATTTAAAATTTAAGTGGTCATTCAATATGAAGTCTCGGCTGTTTATGTTATTATATGCTTTGTATATTTCGAACTCTTCTATTGCGTCCATGTAACGGCCTTTGTTGCACACATGTAGGGGTATTAAATTAGATTTAAAATCAGTATAATTATGATTGTGTAAGATTAAGTGGCGGGCAAAGTTGGACTTGATATTATTTAACAAAGTGAGATTATTTAGGTGACGTTTTGGTGTGTGCTCTTTAAATCGTTTGAGGAAACCTCTCCCCGTTTGACGAATGTAAAAACTGTTGCAGTTGTTACATGATAATTTATATATGCCGGATTTCTTTTCTAAAGGTATGGGTTTTCTATGACGTAGTATTTTTAATAGACTATTGTTTGTTCTGAAGGTAGCGATAATATTCAATTTATTAAATATGGAGGTTAGAATCTTTGGCATTATATTTGTGTATGCGGTAGAAATAAATGTTATTTTTGTATACTTATCTATTGGGGGCTTGGATTTTCGAATTTTATGTTTCTTGATGAGATTATCAATTAACGTGTTTTGGTAACCATTAGCTAAAGCTATATGTTTAATGGTATTCAACTCCTCACGGTAATCATCATCACTGAGAGGTACTGCCAACAATCTGCAGATAAAGTAATTATGAGCTGTCAACTTTTGCGAAAATGGATGATAAGAGTCAGCATGTATTGTCACATCAGTGATAGTCGGTTTTCTATAAATATTAAATTTCAATTTATTTACGTGTTTAGTGACAGACAAATCTAAAAAATTCAATTTATTATCCACTTCAGTTTCCAACGTGAATTGAATGTTTTTATTAACACTATTCATATAATGTTTTAGGTTTTCGATCTGTCGTACAGTACCATTGAAAATTAGAAAGGTATCGTCTACATAACGTGCATAAAATATTATATCATTTTTGTATTTGTTATGTGAGAGCAAATGAGAGTTTTCATTAAAATTCAAGTAAACGTCAGCCAATAGACCAGAAAGAGGTGAACCCATGGCCAATCCATCGTCCTGAATGAAAAATTGGTTATTGAAAGCAAAGTAATTTTGTTCTAAGATAGTTTCAAGTAAACCAATTAACTCGTTTATCGTCTGTATATTTAATTTATTATTCTCTAATAAATTTTCTTTTAAGATATTTAGTGTTTCCTTTACCGGTATGTTGGTATACAAATTTACTATATCAAACGATGCTAACTTATAATTTGGTAGTATATCAACATTTCTACATTTATTAATAAAATCCGTGTTGTTTGTGACACTATGATTGTTCTTTAAATTTATGTTTTCTTTGATTACTTTGACGAGTTTTTTAGCTGTTTTGTATGCGGGCGCTGTGGTAAAATTAACGAGTGGTCTGACCGGTATGTCGTGTTTATGAATTTTGGGTAGGCCAGTGAGTTCGGGAGCTTTAACATTAATAGGCTTCAGGGAGCGACGTGTGCATTCGCTAAACAAATTTACGTGAAATCTGATCCTACTGATATGTATGTCAAGACATTGAATAACAAAATCAATAATTGCGTAAATTTGTCTAGCGAATGCACACGTCGCTTCCTGAAGCCTATTAATGCTAAAGCTCCCGAACTCACTGGCCTACCCAAAATTCATAAACAGTGAAAACAGGTTCGACAAACATCTGATAACACTGATGCAGATTTTACACACAAATTGTCACCTTCCGAATCGTTTGTTTACTCGCTCGCAATGGGTTATTATTAATTACTGTTACTCAGGGTGATAATGAATGATATTCTTTAAAAGCGGTGTACATTACTTACACCTTCTGGCTATTCTTGAAGTGTTCCGCGCTAATAAGGACTTATCACGGTAGATAAATCTCCCTAAGCGGAAAATCTTCCACTAACAAGTAAAGCACTTGAATATTCCAAAACTGGTAGTTAACCCGCTTGGTTCTAATCGACAAACTCGAAAAGAGTCCCAAGACTTAGAGTTACTCTAGATTAAACCAGTTCGAACAAGAAAAACTCTTGACGAAGAGCACACGTTCACTAAACAGCGGCTTCCGATGAACTGCCTCGAAGTACACCTGACAACCGACGGATCTGACTGAAATTAGGGGCTTCTGATTGGTCAATCAACTGTCTACGTGGTAGATTGGACAAAAGATAGACGCGTTGCAGGCGAATCTTTGTATAAATCTGCGAGTGCCTGCTTAGATTTGTATCTAGAAATGTTACTACTCTTCAATTGATAAGCGTAAAAAAGTTGAGTTTTCAATTACTAAAAAACCACATTTAGACCGTAGCTGAGAACAACAGAGTATATAGAAATGTAGCTATTTTTATAAATAATTCACTGTCCAAGTCTCAATCCGATCGGATAACAAACGCGGAAGATATAACACGAAGGGTCACCACACGCGAACGCACGCACATATTCACAAACAAAGTACATGACATTATAGAGCAAAATTTTACAAAGAATTTGGTATAACACAAGTCCTTATCCATCACTAAATGCAAAACTTATAGCTAATTGACAAAAATTGCATAAATCAATCTAAAACATGCTAATGTCCGTCATCCATTCTCTGATATACTTATTCTAGATCATCATCATGTGTTTTGTTGCAATATATTGCAGCATTATCATTTTTATAACGATAATTCACCGGCTAGTTCGTAGGATTTGTGTTTGTTGCGCTAAGTGTAACTGCTGAAGAATAAACTTTTTTCGTTAATATTGATTGTAACGTGACCTACGGTAGCACAAGGTTTACAAGTATAAATAATTGAAGAAAAGCTGTATAATAAAAAATTATTAAATAGGAAATGATAGAACAACACCACTAACTGAATCTGACTTAGGCAAGGACAATGACGATGACGAGACCCAATAGATTGGAAAAGGTGATCCAGAGAAAATAGTTAAAGTCAAAATATAACAATACCCAAGTGTTAATAAGAATAATAGATATAAAAGTACAAAATTAAGTAGGGAAATAAAGAGTTTGTAAACAGTAGGGAATGTAAAAAGAAAATGAAATGTAAGAACAAATATTCTGATAACATATATAAAGAGTGGTAATAAGTAAACTAACAAAAGACAATGTTATAAAATAAACTTAAATAGCTATAATTAAGTAGGAAAGTGGTGATAATTAATGAACCTTGATAGGACCCAGTAACAATAAATACATGAAATGTAAAATACAATGTTAGAAGGTGAACAAAAAAGTGATAACTAAGTAGGGAAGATAATAATAAATAATGAACCATGATAGGACCCAGTGTTAATCAATGAACTACATGCAAACACTAGGTAATAAAGTAAAGTGTAGTCAGGAATAAAGAAAGAACTTGTAACAATACCCTATAATTAATAACTGGACCCAAATATAATAAAGAAACTGTATAAATTATAAGGGACAGTTATGAGTAGTCATGGGCATAGTCTAATGAAATAAGAAAATGTTTGTATATGATATAACAACGTTTGTTGGAAGCAAACCACTAATAATTGTTTTCCATTATGTTAAGGAAGTTTTTTAGTATATAATAAGGATGATAAGGAACCCATTGTTTTATTTTAATGAATAAAGTTTATAAATTTATATTAACCACTGTTAAAAATAAGGATAAAAGACTAATATGTTATGCTGAATACAGGTAAAGGGAGTTAGACACTATATTCTATAAGTGAGAGTATAAGGGAATACTAGTACACATCTAATGTTCATTTTATTATATTTTGTTTTGGTTGTAATTAACCCAAATCTTATTATGTTGAGTATTATCATTAACAGCACCGTTTAAAAAAACATGTAAAACTTTAGATACTGGCATGGGCCTAAAAGATTTATTAAGTAATTATGTTATGTTATATGATGATTAAAAGTAATCAAATGTTATGATTTAGTTTAGGTTATTACAGTAATTATGTTTAGAAGCATTTAAAATTAACAAAAATGACTTGGACAGTTGTAATGAGTATAGGTGAGGTGAATTATGAACTCTAGGCATTAGGCCTATAACTGATAACCATAAATTTGTGAAATTTAAGACAAAATAATAACCATTGATAAAATAAAGTATATAATCTGTTTATGTTTCATAATAATAGTGTAGGACACAAAACTGGATAGAAAATAATTAGTTTAAAGGTAATTTACAAAAGAAAACCAAATTAAAATGTATGAATCTGTTATAATTTGAGAAAAGGTAACCTTGTGAGATATCAAAATAATTTGTAAACAAAAAACAAACTAATGGTGTTATTATATTTAAGATTACAGGTAGTATAAGAGAGTTATAATAGTTTAATGATTTTTAATAACTTTTTATAGAAAAATGTTAGTTTTATATAACAATGTTGTAAATGATCAACCAATGGGAGTTAGTGTTTGGAAGAGAAAAACCATAGTAACGAGTAAATAAATTGTATTATTCCATTATTAGCTCTTGATGAGTGCAGACGTATTAAACCGCAATAAGTAAAGAAAAGAATTAATTAAACAAAATTTTATTAGCTCTTGATGAGTGCAGACGTATTAAACCGCAATAAGTAAAGAAAAGAATTAATTAAACAAAAATTTATCAGACTTAATGATGAAAATAGTAAACTAAATTACAGAAGTAACATTATCACTAACATGAATTCAAAAATTACCAGAAGAAATTAAATTTAAATTATCCATGAGGAATTGCTGAGGAATCCCAAGTGACGGAATACGAACCATTGGAAGGAAGAAAATATCTCAAACCGATAAACGAAATGACGAAATTTTCAATAACAAAGATGACTGATAAAAAATTAACACCTTATCCAAATAACTAAGAAAAAAGAAGCATTGAATTAACGAAAAAAGGACAATCAGCAGTATTCGTGAGAAATATTACCCGGATAGAAGAGACAGAGGATTGTTAAGTATATCTTAAAATACGACTTAACAGTAACACACAAGAAAACCAAACAATAAGTGAAAATACACTTTCAACATCATTTATCACTTTTTAACAAACACTTGAACTTCCTTTGATTAAATGAACACCTCAATTTGGAGAACTATCTCAATCTAACACTGATTCTTTAAGTGAAAATATTTTAAACGTAAAATTTACTAAACTCAGATAACCTCCAAACGCTAAATCCAGTAGCTAGAGTTTACCACTGTAATTATAAGTATATCACATGTTCTATGTTATTTATATGGTATTTGTAAAATTTTGTACTTTTATTAGTCCATTTAACAACATTTCTGTAGTCCCAAGAACTTCGACCTGAGATTATAGATCAACGAAAAAATCACCTCCATAACCCTAGTCTCGATACACGGCTGGACAGAATAGCCAACCGCTAATAATTAAACATGCCGGCGCAAAATAAAATATATAATTTGGAAGAAATTGTAATAAGAAGAACCAATTGAGAATTGTTAATAAACATAATAAAAGCATTAAACTGTATGTTTAATTTTATTTAACTATTTTTTAAAATTTGAGTACTCACTATAAAAAAAATTAAACTCTGCAATTTTGGTTTACCAAGAAGAGTCGCCAAACCCTAGTTTGAGGCAGAAAATACTAATTTGAACATCCGAACCGGTGAGTAGACACTCTCCACTTGTAAATATTCTAACGAGCAAGGTCTCGTGTAGTTACAATACAGAAGAGACTTTGATGATATAAAACAACTAATTAAATATATAAAAGTAAACTCATCGATTAACTAACTCTTGTTTACGAAAAAGAATTAAAATATTAAAGGAAAAAGTACGAATTTACAATATATAGGCCTATCCTTTTTTTAAGAACTACAATTAAAACATAATATGCGTCACACAAAAAAATAATAGACAATCATCAAACATAAAGTCATTGTATTGGTATCCGCGTCACAATTATTATAATTAAACTATAATACACAGCTACGTCGCTGTGTTTGTGGACTGTATTTTTAAATGTTCTTTTAGTGTAATTTTTAAATGTCTTTTACGCAACTTTTAATGTTTAACGAAGTCTTAACCGACGAATTATTTTAACCTCTGATGATGGATTAACAATCCGAAACGCGTTAGAAGAAAAGAAGAAAAGTTAAGCGATCACATAGACGGATTAAGGTAAAACTTTATAGTTTAATTATTCAAACATAAAATCAATTATCACAATATTTAAATTGCTTGGATGTGTGATATAAATATTAAATTTAAATCATAAATTATTTAACCTTGGAAGTAATATGTAATAGTATTATTTGTATTTATTAAATGAAATTAATAACTTTACTAATAATAATTTAATAAAATTATTTTTACGTCAAGTTAAAACAAATATTAATTATACTATACCCATTTGAATTAAATAAAAAATTATTACCTACAAAAATTAAAATTACATATTAATTATTGGTTAGTATCCGGTCCGCGTGGACCAAAAAATGTTAAATGAGAGTAATGATCCAGCATGTGTGGACAAGAAAGTTAAGGAAGTGGGCCCAAGTGGGCTAAATGTATGCTTCTTGAGTTAAAAAATTCTGTCGGCTGGTCTTCCATGTTAGTTGAAAATGATATGTAATAAATGCATTGATTCTGCAGGAAGAAAATGATAAGAAGTGGACTGTATTTGAATAAATTTTAATGTCTGACTTAGTTACATTACAGCTGTATTAATTTGAAATGAAGTTGGCTAATACTGCGTTTTGCGAAGTATTATAAAATTTGAATTGAAATGAAGTTATGGCGCTAGTTGGCCATAAGTACGAATGTAAGGCCTAAAGCCTACATTGAATGTCGACAATAAACGACAGCGGAAAGCTGGGCTCGGCTCGGTACGACCGCCGCCAGCGTTTGTTACGCACTGTGCAAAGTACAAACACGCAAATATTGAGGCGAGGTATAAAGCAGATTAGCCAACCTAGAAAACGAAATCATCGCGCTACCGTACATAAGCTGCCCGTCAAAATCAAACTGATTTTTTAACATTTTTTAAAAATAAATTATGATACATTTACAATTTAATTTAAAAGAGTACAGTTCTTACTAACGATAGTTAGCTTCAAGGCTGAGTTGAACCTTGAGTTATGAGATTAGATAACGGCAATCCGTCACTAGTTTAGAGATAAGCATGCATAAGATAAGCCTATAGATAGGCGGTTGTAGGCCAAGGTTGGCGTACAGCTGTTTCATATACGAATAAGTCTGGTTGACCAGTATTACTGACACAAGTGTGTGCAGTATGTAACATTATAAAACATGAAAGAAAAATACATAATTACAATGTTTAATGCATGATCGGAAGCTCATCACATGATGGACCGATCGCTGGTAACCCTATGCATGTTATAGATGGCTACTAAAATT